>PVIA01008882.1:0-66955 GCA_004024845.1 Tonatia bakeri | reverse complement strand
TACAATTAGATATATTGCAATAACAATAATAAAAATAATAAATACTCAAACTTGTTCATCTTTTCCAGGCATTATTCTAAGCTGTTCACACACAGTAAATGTTTAATCTTCAAAATAACAACTCTCTGAAATCAAAACTATTATTGTATAGGTAAGGAAATCAAGGCACAGATGAGCTTAAGCAAATAGAAAATAGCAATTTTTTTAGGCAAATAGTTGTTTTGCTTTTGTAGTTCATGATCTTAACTAAGATATATTAAATCATTTTTGGGCATGGACTTTGAAAATTGCAACTTGAATAGTTGAATTTCTTTTGCAGGGCAGGATACTATCACTGGTCTGGGTACCTCAACACCATCCCATGCCTAGGTCCAGCCTTGGCACCTATTTATTTGGCAGATTATTTCTAAATATGATCATAATGCTATTTTTCATATCACATGCCTCCTGCAATGAGACTTCACTACCCCTCTCATCAAGTGGTTGGTCTGATTTTGTCTTCTCTCCTTGAATATGGGCTGACTTTGTGACTTGCTTTGCCCAGTAAAATATGGTGGGAGAGGGCCTGTAGGGTTTCTATCATTAGACTTTAAGCACTTTGGAACTTCCATTTTCATATTTTTGAAATACTTCCTATTGGAAGGATGCTTGAGATCACCACCAGGAAGTGGGAAATCCCAAGTCAACCCCACAAAAAACCCTGTGAAGAAAACTGGGTCAACCCAGTTTACAATCCAGCAGAGCCATTTCCCTAATCAACCCCAGAGCTATATGCAACACTAATGATCTAGGTCAGACTGAATCAGCAGAAAACTCATTCCACCTATACAATTATGAAAAATAAACTGTACTGCTGTAAGACAATAAATTTTGGGGTGATTTGTTAGGCAGCACTAAATAACTGAAATGCATCCTACTCCTAATGTGCCTGAATTCCAGCATACCTCATAATTGAACTACCCTAAAGAATACAGACATGAATTTTAGAAAACATGAAAAATAAGCTGAGTGATTTAATAAACTGTATTTGTGAGGTACAAAGCCTAAACTCCAAACCCAAACCTCGTTTTCTAATTCCTAAGTGCCTAGATTCATTAAATCTTCAATCTGACTCCCCTATATCAACTTACTATCTCTACCACTTCTTTAAAAACAACAACAAAAGCACAGTCCTGTAGCCATGAATGATCTCTAACCAGCTTAAGGTTAGGCCATTGCTTTTTACCAGAGACATTTCCCAGATGTGGTCTTACTGGAACGCCCAGTGCCAAGGCTGGGCTGACACCATTAATCTTGAAACTCTCCTCTAAGAACTAAAGTGAGTACTTTAGATAGGAAAAAAGAAAAGAGAAAAGAAAAGAAAAGAGAAAAGAAAAGAAATGAAAAAAGAAAAGAAAAGAAAAAGGAGGCTGATTCTCCCATTACAACCATCTTTAAAATGACAGATTATACAACATTTTTTTTTACTTTCATATTCTGTGTCTCTAATTTGTTAAAAAGAGCAGGTAAAGTTCATATAAAGTTAATACTTACTAATTGGTTATTCTGTCTTTATCTACAGCCTATTTTACCACTTGTTCACAAATATCAGAATCCTCCAATATCTTTGAAAAGCTATAGGTAAATGATAGAGTCTTTCACATAGAATTTTTAAAGCACACTTCTGAGAAGAATTTTGTGTTCTCACCATAGAAGGGTTGTTGGCTTGGAATAGAAAAAAAATGTATAAGGAATGGGTGTTAATTAATTAAGCATCATTAGATAAATAACATTAGTGCAAGTAGAAGACTATGAAACAATGCAAATCTATAAGGAATAATGAAATTTCATTGAGATTTGGTGTGAGTTTGGAGTATCTACTAAAAGATTCCATGCTAAAATGTTTTTATGCTTTAAGAAAACAATATAGAAGAGAGTAATATTATATTGTCTTCATTATTTTTTCTAAATTAACTTTTTTTCTATTACAATTTACAGATTTTACTCAACAGCAATCATTTGTCCTAAATATTCTTGACCAATTCTAATTAAAGTGTCTTTCTGTAAATGAATTTCATTAAGTATAAAGCTAAATATGATATAGGTTTTCTATTTTTGTATTTACCTTTAATTTTTTAAATATAGTATAGGTCAAATCATATAATAGCATTATTAATTCAGAAATTTTGGAATCATGAACATATCTCTCTTCCTATGTTCCAACAAAAAAAATTTAGAAAAATAGATTCACTCTATAACCATAAGTTTTAAGAGAATTAAGATTATTCTTCTGTGCAGGAATACATTCTTTAAAGGAACATCATGAATGAACAATGAAGAGTACCAAAAAAAAAAAGAATCTCCTATGTATTATTTCCCTCTTTGAACAATAACATTTTGTCTCCTTCTCCCTTATTAGTTTATATTAAATAAAAAGCCATCTCAACAAATTACTTTAAATGTTATTAGAAATAAAAAAATCATATGCTCAAATAGTCATAATGATAAATTGCTACAAATGATTTATATAATTTAAACAACGTAAACTAAAACTAATATAGATAAAAATGCACATTTCACATTCACACCTCTGCTGTAACCATGGAGAAATTACTTTCTTTACTTGTAGCTCAGTCCTGAACCTGTTTTCTTCTCCAAAGAACTCACTTGAAAAATATCGTATGTTCATATGTTGTGTGTTTGCTTTGTGAAACACCAACGATTTCTCTGTTGAGGATAATGTAAGTAACAGGTGTCCTACATGTGTACAGGTTTATAATAAAAATGAAGTAACATTGGGATTATGAAAGGATATGTACACTGTAGTGGACTATATGAGTACATTGTTAATGAAATTATTTAGGACTCAATAACAGCAACATCAGTGAGACATTCTTCAAAAATTCATCAATACTTTCTATGCACAGACTGCTGTTGGCAGTGCAACTCATCACCCTCTCTGACTGCAGAACCACAATTAAGAGTGGACTCCAATTTTAACAAATCAGGAAGCAGATGGTTATTGTCTTTTTGCCCCTTCAACCTCTGGAACAACCGTGCCCACCTACCCACCCTCATCATTCTGACACCCATTCACACCCTGCTCTTCCAGGATTGAATGCCTACTTGGCTTTACACTGGAAGATTAGCAGATATTGCCTATTATTGTGAGATAACTTGCAATTTAATAGCTACACTTTTGTAAACTAAAATCTTTTCATACCAAAGAAATGAGTCTGTAACAGTGAAAAGACAAGCTTTGAGGACTTGTTTCAGTATGATAATTCCCACTTGAAACTCCATCAACAGTTAAAATACCATTCTGCTTTCTCTTGAGGCAGGACGCTCTGGAGAGACTTCAATGAATGCACTCCCCACTGTGAAACTTCTCACATAAGAAGCATTTCTCTTATTCTATTACTAAGAGGAGAGGCAATTAAAAATTTAAGCAATCACACACAACTTTAAAAAATAAATGTAGATAAATTACACACGCATGCTACGTAGTGAAAAGCTGGGCAACTCTGTGGATGCTCTATGGCCCTGAAGAAATATGCACTTGCCCGAAAGGTTCTCTCTGTCCTTGTGGTGATGCTGGCCTGCCACATGTCAATCGCCTCCCTACTAAATAAAGCCTGTGTGGAGAGAAGGCAAAATGTGATGAGTCTGGATGAGAGTTAATGATTTGTGACTCATATAAGGCTTAGCTTTAGAAAGGTCTTTGAGGTTCACTTATGATCATATCCAGTATGAACAAGAGCAGATGGCATGTCAGCAGCAGACAGGGCACCTGCACTTTGGGATTAGCTCAGCATCTCTGTCAGTATTCGGAAATGGGGGTTAAAAACTTTCCGGTTGGCAGATACTGTCCCTGCTCCTGCACTTTCAATGTCATATAACTTCACCCTGGCTAAACATGACAGCTGATGTTTCATTTCCCCCTGGATTTTGCCTTGCAATATACCATTGCAAGAAATGTGGAAGCAATCAAGGTATCCTACCTTTCAACGTCAGCTTGATGGAGAGCTAGGAGAAATATAAAAATGACTTTGAGCCAAAATATCCATAAAGAGAAGATTAACAGCCCTCTTTGGGTTAACCTTTGGAAGTGACTCTTCATGTACTTTCTACATGCATCTCTCAGCTGTAAACATAAACCCTGGATGTGTGCTTCAGAATGAGTAGCAACCGGTGTGGGTCAAATGGAACCAGACAGAAAACAAAATGAAAACCAGATCATGAGCCTAATTGATATGATGGAACTCTGCCCTTTCTATTCTCTTTCAGCTCTACTTTAATGGTCTCCTTGAAAGTATCAATTCATCTGCCGCTGCCAAAAGTTTGTTGTGTGATAAGAGAAGGGGGAAGTAGCCAAAGATGAGAGAAGAATCTGGAATCATGTTGGACACTCAAATAAAAATGTTGGTGATCAGGTAGAAATTCAATACTCAGGTTACTTTTCAAAATAATTTGCAGACTAGGCCCAAAGCATACTGTGAGAGTAGGGAAAGAAAAAAGAAACAGTAAATAACTAAAGATAAATTAAATTAAATTTACCAAAATAAGAAAAAACAAAATAAGGAGCAATGTGACCATCCCTGGGTCATATTAAAAAGCCCATGTAGCTCTGTTACTTTCCAAAACCTGAGCTACTATTTCATTGCCCAAGTATAAAATTATTAGCATTGTAAGCATCAGAATATTAGATGTAATCACTTAAAAGAAAGAATTTCACATCTCTGGGGGTCCTCTCAGAAGACAGAGGCATTCAAAAGGAAAGTTAGTATCTCTATTTCCTTTCAAAGAAGACATTGTATCATTTTATCATGTTTTCATTAATTTCTAGGCTATGTTTAGCATTTCTGTGGCAAAGAAAAGAAACAGACACATATTCAGAAAACTGACTGTGAAAGGGGCTAGCTTTCAATAATGAGAGTGGGATATTTAGAGGCCAATCCCACCACTGTTTTTCGAATAGAAAACTCTAATAGGTTAGATATACTCTTTTCCACCTGTGTTCCCAGGTTCCAGTGATGAGCTTTTGGTAGTGGCAGAATCTTGTAAAGCAGAATACTGAATGTATGTGTAACTTTTGTGGAGAAAACAAACTGACTGACTGTGATCAGAATTCAAAAGGAGCTATGGTCCCAACAAACTTAGAAAGCTAAGACAGAAAATCTTTGAAGTTCTCTACAGTTCCCTGCTCCTGGATTATATGCTCTTTATGTTAAGATAAAACTAATTGATATTTTCTGCAAAGCATGATAAAAACTTTAATAATACAGAGATGAATGTCATGTTTTTGAGTATTTATAATACTGGGCACTGGTCTTTAGAAACAGCTCATTCAATGCACAAAACAGTCCTTTGTGCATTGTCATTTACATTAAGAAACAGGGACTCAAAAGTAACAGATGATTTGCCAAAAATCAAACAACTTGGAAGTGGTAGACCATGTCATAAGACCTTACAATTCTGCTTTTAAAGCTAGTGTGTTTATGACTACACTTTATAACGTTTATATAAAGATATGATTATGTAAACCTCTTCCAAGAAACAAATTAAAATAAGAATTTTCCTTGATGGTTCAGGGCCATACATGGGCTA
This sequence comes from Tonatia bakeri, assembly GCA_004024845.1. Lineage (NCBI taxonomy): Eukaryota > Metazoa > Chordata > Mammalia > Chiroptera > Phyllostomidae > Tonatia > Tonatia bakeri. Next base: position 61,369 of record PVIA01008882.1, on the reverse strand, counting down.
CAGTGCAGGAAAAGGGGAAAAAAACTCATCTTGTCTGCCAGCATGTTAATCCATTGTCTTTGGACTAAAACAAGTATCAAAAGGCAAAAGAAAGCAAGAACAAGGCACAGAAGGGCATGCATGAAGTCAGAGTTTGGGCGGGAGAGTCAGAGTCAACCTAAGACCCTCCGATATTTTGGGTACCAGCTAGCAGGCAACATCAATGTTTTATTCTCTTCCCAGGATCTAGTCTTCCCTCTAAAGTGCAATTAAGATATATGTTTATTCTACCCTAGGGATAACTCTGCTACTGAAGTTTGGGAGGTTGCAGGGGCGACAAGGATGGTCTTTGCAGGGCCAGCTTCACAGCTTGTCACCTGTGCAGTCACACAGGGCCCCCTGCTCTAAAAGACCCTGCAATTGCTTTCATGATCTGTGTTGTTGTGGTCTTGACATTTTTAATGATTTTGGAAAAGCAGTTCTACATTTTCATTTTACATTGTGCCCTGCAAATGATGGGACAGCCCCAGGTCTTGTTTGAAGTTTATGTATTACCTATTTTCTGCTTTGTTTAAATTGAATCGTAAGTTTCATCAACATAAAGAGTTCCAGTTTTGAGATGGCGATGGGGTAGGGGGTAAGAAGTGTGACCTGTGGCTGCCCACGAGGTACCACTCACTGTCCCACCACACATTCACCTACTACGTCCCATTTTATCTCTTTAATCCGAGGTATGCTAAAAGTGAAAAAAAGCTTTAATCTTCATCAAGCCGGTACTTCCATTTTACAGTTAATCAATTCAGTCTGGTGAGTCTGATTCAAGCAATGAAATAGGATTCAACTAAGCTGTTTTCCCTCTGGTCCTGAAAACACCTGTCACACACAGAAACAGTCTGATGAGAAGGGCTTCGTGCTTGATAAGCCATCCTCCAGAGGTGACCGAGGGCTGCCGGCTGGAATCTCAGCATGTCAAAGCTTCCTAACCCACACACTTGTGTTCTCAGTCTGTGAAGTGCTGAAATAAAACACTATCTGCCCATTAAATACCAATTTCCTGGATATTTTTAATTTACAGGACATTGGAAACTTCATTCTAATTCAGCTTTTCTTTTTAATTTTCCATTACAAGGACCACGTCACTAAAGCACAAGACATCCACCTTCTGTTAGCAGTGCCACTTAAATAGTCATGGAGCACTTACTCGTACAGCTGACTGTAATTAAATTTAAACTCTAGATTAAAATAGGTCACCCATTTTTTTCTGCAAAATACACATTATACTTAAGAGACATATTTTCATTTGTATTTTTATACTTGCTGTCTGACAGTCTTATGACCTTAAGAGAAATTCACAAACTTTTCTTAAAGAATTACTGATGAAACATTTTTATAGTGGTATCAGGATTGAGGGAATATTTTTAAAAGTGCCTTGTAAGCTGTAGAGAGTAATAAAACATTGATTACTCTTCTAAGAGTGATTATTTTGAGTTCCTTTCCAGCAGTGTGCATTTATAAGAAATGTCAATCTAGACACTGAACAGTTGCCTTAAAGTCATATAATTGGTTTGTATGTTGAAACATACACTCTCCGTTAAACAATAAATAACAGGAAGAAGAAAACTATCTTTTGCTTAAGAGTTGTGGTAAGGTCTCCTTGGATGAAAATTCTGCCCCATATTTCAGGCACAATACTTTAAACATTATCACTAGGAAGACAGTTTCTATAGCTCACAAGTGCAGGCCCGGCCTAGAGGGATCCTCCGTGAGGACTCTGAAAAGGCTGCAGTCCCGTGTTGGCTGGGTCACATTCTCATCAGTGATCAACTCAGAAAAGATATACTTCCAAGCTCACTCAGTCTCTCCTTTCTTGCCTTCCTCTGTATGTTGGGACTATATCTACTAGTGTCTTCTGACAAAGGTAACATATTAAAAAACGTGTTGAATTATTTCAAGCTCCTCAATAGCTATGTAAATGTGAAGCCCAGGGGTAGAGGGTGGTAGAGTGATGAAACAGTGTTGTTAGTTTGATTTATAGCACTAGATTCTTTCTAAGGAGAGTGGACACTAGGGAAGTGCCTAAGAGGGTCCCAGAGCATACAGAGAATGACATAATGCCTCCCAGTGTTGGAGAGAGTTATGCAGATAGATCAGCAGGGTGCTTCTGAGGGAATGAGCAGGAGCATAAAGGGGAAGTCATCGCTCATTTTCCTCCTTATCATGTTTTTTTCTGAGAGTCGATCCAGACTGATGAGCTTTTACCATAAACTGGTATTAAGTTACAAGGGCAACCATATCAAATGAACACAGTAAATTCCCTAGTTGTTCTGAGTTGAGTCTCCAAGATGAGGCAGGGTCATCTACTGCCTCAGAAGACACTTTCTTCATTATGCATATCAGTAGAATGCAGCAATGTCTCCTATATGAGTAGTGCATACTATAAACCATGAACTCTCTCTCTATAATTGCCTCTAGCCTCAAAAGAACTGTTTGAGCACTTATTTTCATCTGTGCCAGCACACCCAAAGATGACTGCAATGAGCCATGATGTGTTACATCCCCTCCTCATGGGTACAACTGTGATCGGTGACTTTTATTTTTTACCAATAGAATATAGCAAAAGTGATTTGATGTCACTGCCTTGAATGGATTATGTTAAATGTCACTCCTATGATTATGTTCTGTAATATAAGATTCTGTTTCAGTAGAACACAGCTAGCATCTCTTCTAGCTTACCTGACGAAGTAAACAACCACATTGAGGAAGCTCATGTGGAAAAGAAACTTCAGGGCCTGGTGTCAGTCAGCTGCTAATAGTCAACAAAAAACCAGGGCCCTCAGTCATGTAATCTTTGAAAAATTAGTCTGTCACCAACCTCAGTGAGTGTGGAGTCGTATCTGTCCCCATTCATGCTTTCCAGATGAGAATGCAGCCTAGTCAGCCCCTTTGTCTTACTTTTCCTCTGGCTTCTCAAAATTCATGACTGTGTTGAACCCAGGCCCAGCAATTATCTTTGAGTGCTGATATACTTCCTTTTAGTTTGGCTGAAGTTTGAAAATATTTCAGATTTGTTTTCACTGCTTATTCTTTGTGTTTAGAACAAGCACACAATGTAAATTTGAAAGGTTATGAATTCAATTTCTGTTCTAAGATGTAAAAGATTAACAGAACTATTTATAAAATTTCTTTCCTAGAAAAGGACTTTCAAAACTAGAGTTGTTTTCAAGTTTTCCTATTTTTATGAACAGAATTAATTCTTCTTTACTGCTACATTTCTTGCAGTTTTATAGAACAAACTAAATAAATATCAAAACATAATATACTATTTTATGGTCTGAAAGTTTAGGTTATCCCAAAATCCATATATGGAAGCCTTATTCCTGGTGTGGCTGTATTTGTAGATGAGGCTTCCAGGGGAGTAATTAAGGTCAAATGAGAGCATTCGTGCCCTTGTAAGAGGAGACACCTGAGAATTCACTCTCTTTCTCCCTACTCACACACGACCGTGGGAGATCCTAGTGAGAAGGCTGTCACCTACCAGCTAGAAAGAGAGCCCTCACTAGAAAGCAAACCCTGTGGGAAACTTGATCTTGGACTCCTCCACATCCAGAACTGTGAGGAAATAAATTTCTGTTGTTAAGACACTCAGTCTCTGGTATTTTTTACCACAACCTGAACAGACTAATACATATACCTTTCATTAAAAAAAACTTCAAAATTAGTGTACAAAAAATTATTTCAGCTTCAACATTAAGGCAGAAATAGTCAAAGCTTATCACATCAAACTAGTTGAAAATCTTCTGTAAATACGGACCCCAGAGCGTCGCCTCCCTTCAGAATCTGATTAGTTAATCTTGGAAGGTACTCAGGTACCTGTGGTTTAAGTACCGAAAATCAAAGTACACTGGGTGATTTGTTGTGTTGCTGAGATGTTTGATCCATACAGTGAGAAGTATTGCTCTAAGTGTTCCTTAAATACTAAGATATCGAACTATTCTTATCTGAGTATGTGTCTCTAATGGATTATGATGATGGAATAGGAAAATATTCTGAGTAATTCAAATGCACATTTATTATTCAAGATTAAAGAACATATTTATTTAGAGATAATAACTTCCTGAATGTTTATGTATAGGCAACTATGTTCAAGTTTAATAGCTAAAATTTTTCCCTTAAAATAAAACAAAAATGCTGTTTAAATTAATTTTTCTATATCATATGTCATATTGATTTCACCCCCAAATAAAATACACAAAGAAATATTCTTTTCATGCTTATTTTACAAAGTTAATATACATTTAGCATTACATGAAAGAATCCTGAATTTAAGACATTGAATAAAAACAGATGTTGAGAGACTAGTAAGATCTAAAATGCAGCCTACCTTCATTTCTGTTACAAAGAAACCCACATCAGGACCCCTGTTGTGCCTATAGTCTCTCGACAGAAGTTTCATTTGGATTTTTTTTCCAGTAATGAAACCCAAGCCAGGAAGTTCCAAACTGCTGCTGCCCCTAAAAAGACTCTGGACTCTTTCAGGTGGGTGTTATTTTGAAAACACCTGCCCCACTCACAAATTGCCGCAGAGCATCAGAGCAATACACAATTTTCAAGCCCCACTGCCCCTATCGTGTCCCTTCTGGAGCCCAGCATGGTGCCACACAAGGCGACACACACGTACCTGCTAAAGAAGAAGGGCTCTTTTTAAAAAATATATTACTTACTGAATCTTGGGATTTCCCAGATCATTCCCTACACATGCCTTCAAACCTTCACTTTGTAGATTTTCAGCTGAGAGGACAACTACAGGGTAATGAAGAAAGAACTACTTTCCTAAAACTCAACTGGGTTGAAGCTTCTTATAAAAAATGTAACTACCGGGTCAAAATAAAGCAATAGGTCATCATTTTTATGCGTTAATTTCAAATTGCATTTGAGGAATATATTATTTTGGTGTCCTGATTTTTCAAGAGGAATGACTCACTTAAGTTAATGAGATAAGCAGTCAGGAACCCAAGCAAGGTGAAATAATATACCAGACCTCTCAAATGAGACTCCTGGGCACAGACAACAGCATGGCGATGGCTGGAGGAAAGGGAAGGTGGGGGAGGTAGACGACAGTAAAGAGAGAATAAATGGTGATGGAAGGAGATTTGACTGGGGTGGTAAACACACAATAAAATATGCATTGCAGAACTGTATACCTGAATGTTGGGGACTGCCCTGCCTGGTTTCAGGAAACTGTAACCCACCGTGACTTAGGCTGAGTGAAAGACCTCCAGACCAGGAGCCACTAAGGAGAAAAAACTTATTTCCCTGGTATGAATGCTGCCTGTTCAAATACCTGACTCCCTTTTGCATGATCGGCAGTCAATGACGGGTAACAATTCTCTAGGAAAGAGAATGAACCTAAGACAGACGCAAATCACATGGGAATGCCACAGGGAAGAGACTCACGGGGCTGTGGAAATGAAGGGGTGATCAACATCAACCCCTGCCCCCTTGGCTTTGTCAAAGCCTGAGTCTTTGTTCTTAGATGTGAGAAATCCAAGTTTCCTGGCTGCTTATGTCTCCTGCCCTTCTCAGAGCTGCAGAAATAGCAAAATAGCTAAAGGGGGCAGCCCAGACCAGAGATAGCGGAACCCCGGGGTAATCAGGCTTGGGACATAGAATATGCAAGATCCTGTGAGATCTGTTTGCTGGAGGATGTTATTAACTTGGAATTTAAAGGCACAGACAGGAAACCTTTGGAAGCTGTAGTCCTTCCATATGTTAAAACTCCAATCTCTGCCCAGAATCACAGCAAGAGTTCTGTTAGCATCTTTGTTAAGTCACCCATTCACCTTTGATCCTTTCTGCCAGACTGTGAATCCACAAACTGAGTCTTTTTCTTAAAAACCTACTTGGGTAGAGGAATGGGGTTCTTTCCACTAGAGAAAGTGGCCATGCTGTTTCTATTCCCCCACAGAATCATGGTTGTTTCTGTGTATGTCTTTCTCGTGTTTTGACAAACATCTGCAGCAGGGATGGATACTGCTGGGTGGTATCCCCAACACCTGAAACCAATGTAATTTTATTAACCAATGTCACGGCAATAAATTCAGTGAAAAAGATTTATTTTGCCTACATTCAGATAAAATGTTGAGTTTTAAAAAAATATTTTTAAACAAGCCTATACAAAGTAAACTTGTAAAATAAAACAATTAATATTCTCTTACCATTTTACATATATTTTATAATAACAAACTTTTTTTTTTTTACTTTTTACTTTTGGGGACTTTCCCCCTCTTTTAAATGTGATTGGTACTTTCCTTAGATTGTAGACCTTTAAGATTTAAACTTAGTCCTGGTTTCTTTTTTCTTTGTTTCTTTCTTTCTTTCTATCAATTTAAACTCCTTCTTGTTCCTTTTGATCAAATCTCCAATACATAGCACATCTCCCACACATTTTACTGTTCACATCACTACTCCAACAACAATTTCATAGGTCAGTTAACAAAAGGAATCTTCAATAAAAATGATCTCCTTCCAAACTTGCATGAAGATTTTTTATATAAATACAAATTTTATTGTTAATTAGTAAATCATAAGGCATTTTCCACACAGTAATAATAATAATAAAACAAACAAACTGGGCTCTAACTATGAGACACCAACTTCAACATTTTCTTTCTAGTCCATAATATTATGGTCAATGTTTCTCTATAGCTATGTATACAAGGACCATCCAGAGAGTATTCATCCATGTAATATAAAAAATAGAGTCATTTATTAAAGAAGATACAAGGAACATTGTACATAGGACAATGACACCTCAGTCCCCTTCAATGTAGGCACCTTGGGACCTCACACAGTTCTCCCAGTTGCCATTATCTGCCTTGTTGTATTTTCCTGAATTTCATAGATGGTCTGAAATCTCTTCCTTTTCAAAGGTTATTTTAGTTTTGGGAAATGCCAGAAGTTACAGGGCACCAAGTCTGGGATGAAGCAGGGCCGAGTCACCTGGGTAATTTGATGTTTCACAAAAAGCCTCTGTAGAAGATGTGATACATGAGTGGGCATATTGTCATGATGAAGCTGCCAATCACCAGTTGCCCATAGCTGTGGCCTTCGGAATCATCTGAATAGCTTCCACATAGGAAAGTTCAAGCTTAATTCAAAATTTGATGCAGATTTGTTGCAGTACTCTCACAGTCATTTTGAAAGTGACAACCACACAGTACACACACTCACTCAAACAGTGTCTACTGCCTCCACTGACTAGGACAGTGAAGTCATCCTTATTCACACATGAGCATTCCAGTCCACTCTCCTTGGTTACCAGGTTACACTGATGCTGTGCAAACTATTTCTGTTATTTTAACAATGGCTGAATTTTTTCTGGACAGACCTCACATATATTCTCTCTGAAACTGTATCTCCACATAATTTTTTCTAATATTAGTTTGATGAAACAATATTTCACAATGTAGTAATTGGTATTAGGGAAATAAAGAATATGCAATCAAACAAATGTGAGGAGTACTATTACAGATAAACAAAATTTATTAGATGTATATTTTTCGACATAAAATAGGTAAGGCAAACAGAAAAATGTGTTACTTCGAATTTATAGGTATCATCCTTATATCAGCAGTATGATGTTATTCTGTATTTCTTTGCTATTTTTGGTATATTTGCTAACTGAACAAACACAAATGATTAATATCTATATTGCAAGGTGTATTAGATCATTGAATATGCTAATGTATTTATGAATTTCCAATGGGAGAAAGGGAATTCAGTCAAACACATTTAACCACAAATCTCTCCCATTCTCCCATTTGTGGTCCTCACCCTCTTTTCCTAGAATGCTTCTCTAGAAAAATACTGTCATGCACAATTGAGAAAGCTTACTCTATAATGAAGCTTCAGAGTATTACATGCCAAAGAAAACACTGTAAGAATAACCCAGCATGGTGAATAGAGCTTTGTAGTGATATTAGTTTTAAATTATTTTCTCTTTTTCTGGAGTTTTCACCTTTCATTTGGGCTTTGGTTTTTGGTATCCTCATTTTGGCAGCTTCTCTGCATTTGTTTCTATTATTAGGTAGAACCTGCTTTGCCTTCATTTCTTGGTAGCATGGCATAATGTAGGTGTTCTATAGGGTCCAGTGGCACAGGCACCCCATAATCCAAGCTGGGTATTCAAGGAGTACCCTTTGTGTGGGCTGAGGACACCCTCCTCTTGTAGTGGAGTCATTATTGCTGTTGATAGATTAATGGGACAGATTTACTCAGGTCAGTCAGCTGCAAGGACTGTCTATTACAACCGACCACCAACCTCCACCTTCTGTGGAGGATCAACTGCACAGGGGCAGGGTGGTTGTGATCCAGTATAGTCTGTAGTTGACCACTGGGTATGCAGGCTCTGGGGTTTCCTGGGTTGCAGGCCAACTTCAGCCAGACCTGGGTTCTGCCTTGGTCCACCCTGCATTAGCTATAAAGCTATTTGTGCTGGTCTTAGAGATTAACAGGCAAAGCCAAGTTATGTATGGGGGCTAAGAGCTTCATGAAACCAGCTGTTGTTTGTTTTATAAGATTTAGGGAGTTGTGAAGCATGAGCCAAGACTAGCCATCCATATGGAAAAGTCATGGTTAACAGTTTTGGTGGAACCATAAGTTGGATAGGCAGAGTCTCAGAGGGTTTGCAGGGCAGGACAAGCAGTATAAGCCATGTTGGTGGAGTCTCAGATATGATATCTTGGCTCTGTGGCTGGAAGGCTCAGCAAAGAGAGAATGGCCTCTGCCAGTTTTTTGCGGAGAGAAAGTTGTCCCCCAGCTCGTGGCTTGATGCCAGACACTTCAGTTCCTCCCTATGTGCCACTGGTGCCTTTCAAGTTGCTACCCCAGTGCTGAGCTCAGAGGGAGTGAGTCTGAATAAGTGAGTCCATGTGTGGTTCTTTAAGGGGAACTGCTTGCAATTCCAGAAGTTTCTTCCACTGACATAATTTCCTCAGGTTTTTGCAGCCAGAAGTTATGGGAACTTACTTTCCAGGCATTGGAACCCCAGGATAGGTGGCCCAATAATGAACTGGGACTCCTTGCTCCTGAGGTATGTCTCCCAAATTTTTACCCACCACACATGAATGTGGGACCAGCTCATTTCACATCTCTACCCAACTTACCAGTCTGGATAGATGTAGTTTCTTTAATTTCATACTTGCCAGTCTTTCGTTCAACTTATTTTCTAATCATTCTGACTGATAGCTGTTCTATACTTTAATTTTAATTTTGATGTGGTTGTGCAAGGGGGCAAGCTTGCTTACCTAATCCACCATCTTGACCAGAAATCCCTTATTTTTGTTCTTATAAGACATGGAGACAACCAATCTATCAGACACAGAGTTCAAAACACTGGTTATAAAGATGCTCAAGGAACTTAGTGAAGATCTCATCAGCATAAAACAGACCCAGTCATAAATGAAGGATATGCTAATTGAAGTACAATTCACAAGGAAACAACAGTAGAGTGGAAGAAGCCAGGAATCAAATCAATGATTTGAAACATAAGGAAGCAAAAAACAACCAATCAGAACAACAAGAAAAAAAATCCAAATAAATGAAGATAATGTAGATAGCCTCTGGTATAACTTCAGGCATTCCAACATTCACATCATAGGGGTGCCAGAAAGATAAAAGAAAAAGCAAGAAATTGAAAATCTATTTGGGAAAATAAGAAATGCAAACTTCCTTAATTTGGTGAAGGAAATAGACATGCAAATCCAGGAAGCACAGAGAGTCCCAAACAAGATGGATGCAGAGAGGCCCACTCCAAGACACATTCATAATTAAAATGCCAAAGGTTAAAGATAAAGAGACAATCTTTTTTTTTTTAAAGATTTTATTTATTTATTTTTAGAGAGGGAAGGGAGAGGGAGAGAGAGAGAGAGAGAAACATCAATGTGCGGTTGCTGGGGGACATGGCCTGCAACCTAGGCATGTGCCCTGACTGGGAATCGAACCTGAGATGCCTGGTTCGCAGCCCGCGCTCAATCCACTGAGCTACGCCAGCCAGGGCGATAAAGAGACAATCTTAAAAGCAGCAAAAGAAAAGAAGCTAGTTACCTACAGGGGAATTCCCATAAGACTGTCATCTGATTTCTCAAGAAACCTTGCAGGCCAGAAGGGATTGGCAAGAATTATTCAAAGTCATAAAAAGTAGGGACCTACAGCCAAGATTGTTCCACCCAGCAAAGATATCATTTAGAATCAAAGTGCAGATAAAGAGCTCCCTAGACAAGAAAAAAACTGAAGGAGTTCATCATCACCAAACCCTTATAATATGGAATGTTAAAGAGATTTATTTAAGAAAAAGAAGAAGGTCAAAACTATGATCAATAAAATGGCAATAAAACATATCTATCAACAATTGAATCTAAAAAACAACTAAGCAAACAAGAACAGAGAATCATGGATACGGAATGTGTTTTAATGGTGGCTATATGGGTGGGTTTTGTCAGGGAATGGGTGAAGAGGTGCAGGGGTTAAAATGTACAAAGAGATAGTTACAGAGTAGCCATGGGAATGTAAAGTGCAGTATAGGATCTGGAGTAGCTAAAGAACTTATATGCACAGCCCATGGACATGAGCAATGGTGGGGCACTGCCTGAGGGAGTGGGGGTGCCAGATGAAAGGGTCAAAGGGGGAAAATCAGGACAACTGTAGTAGCATAATCAATAAAATATAATTAAGAAATAAATGCATTTCTCAATTATGCCACTTACTTGCTGAATTTCCTGTGGATGTTTTCTAAAATCTCTCAATTACACAGTCTCCACATCTACAAAATGTAAAAGACACTGATGTAAGTTTCATTGAGTTGTCCTAATTCTTAATGATATAATGTGTGTAAAATTCCTTCTACATATTCATAGTCAGCATTCATGGAACACCCACAAAATGCTTTAGTCAACTTAGAGTATATTAGTAAATATAACCGTAAGTCAAAGAAAAATTAGATTACAGGTTCTTGACTGAAATTTTGCTGGGTTTCAGCAAGTAGTCTATAATAAATGTTGTTTCTAATCAAGCACCCCTCTATCCCTGGGTTTTATGTTCCTTTAAAATAGAGATCATGTCTCATTTATCTTTTTATACACTTGAACAATAGTACCTAATCAATGTTAATAAAGTGAATTGAAAAATGTTATGTCTGTGGCCAATCCTCCCCTAATATTCTTACCTAACACAACCAATTTTCATCTGTTATTAAGTTATAAATAATACACTAGTATATTTTATTCATTTATTATATATGTAATTTTAATTAGAAATCTTACTGTAATAAGATGCGGTACTTATTGAAGTTTATCAATTCCTACAAAAACTAATACTAATATATAGATATCTGTGTCTAAAGAATAGGATCATAAGGTAAAAGATTCTGTCAAAAGCATGTCTCTGTGATTTAGAAGAACTTAACTCCTATTTTTTGAAAAATTATATTCACTGTCTTAAGTTTAAAAGAAATGACTTGTGCCCTAACGAGGTGGTTCAGTTAGTTAGAGAGTCATTTTGATTCACCAACACTGGGAGTTTGATCTCCAGTCAGGACATAAACAAGAATCAACCACTGAATGCATAAATAAATGGAAAAACAAACTGGTATCTCTCTGTCTCTCTCTCTCTCTGTCTCTCTCTCTCTTGCTATCAAGTCAATAAATAAAATAACTTGTTTAATATTATAATTTAGTAGAAACTTTAAAATTAATTTCAAAGATCCAGTCATCAAAATCTCAGAAATAACAATTGTCACAAACACTCACTAAATAGAAGTCCCTGGAAGTGTCACTGTTTATGAATCAACTAGCATAGTTTTCACATGATCAATGATGCTTTTATCATCATTGTCTACAAATGACACCCAAGTTAACTATTAAAGGAAGGGTAAAATTATGCCCAGCAGAACAGTGAAAAATAGTACTTAAGTGCTTTATAGTATTCCAGTTTCTCTGAAAATTGGAATACTATAGTCTTTCAAGTTCAACTCAGATCTAGACAGTCTCAGAGGATTCAGATTAAAGTTGAAAGATTTCAGTACACTGGGACATAAAATAATATGGAGACATAGAGCTAGCAACAGAACATGTAATCTATGTAAGGCATTCAAGGGTCCTACATTGATTTAATGATCTGTAATTGCTGTCTTGAAATTCTTCATTAATTTTTACTTTGAACTTGTGTATTGTAAGTAAAATTCAATGGGACAATGGAGCGACCACATGAGCAGAGGAGATACGCTGAGTACACACACAAGCTCAGGTTAGAGAGCACTGCAGGCGGCATGCACACCAAGCAGGAGACCTGACTAACTGGTGTGTACGCCCGGGCTAGTCTGTGGCATTCTGGGGCCTAAAGGGGTGGCTGAGAGTAGGCCCTAGAGCTAGATTGGTGGCAATGATAGCAAGGATGGCAGATGTAGCAGCATCAGTGACAGCAGTAATGGACACCAGTTTGCTTGTGCATTCCCACAGCCTGTCTCTGCCACATCTGCACAAATATTAACTTTCCAGCCTGGATACTGATGCAAGGACTGCTGGTGCTCAGGCTGTAAACTATGTCAGTAAATTATAACAAAATAAAAGTGTACACATGAACATTACACATTCTTCAAAGGGATTAGGCTTTGTTTTTGAAAACTGCTACAACATTCAAAAGAAAATTTCCATAAGCATAGAAATAAAAATTGAACTTAAAAATCATCACATTTGATGAAACACAACACTTTTTACATGAAACTTGCAATGAAACAATTATTTACAAAGAAGATTTTAAAATTATCTTGTAATTGAAGTCAGTGGATAAAAATATAAATGCATTTTGAATTACAAATAATAAAATCACTTTTTTTGGAACAACTTTGACCAGTTACAGGAAATGTCAAAGATACATTAAAGTGCCATTGTGCATATTTGCACTGAAACTTACATTTAGACTTATATGAATTTGATTTCTTAGTTAACTATTTTTTTAAATTATTCCTCAGAATCATGATATCTGGATATACTAAAATTTTCATTTTGAAATAATTACCACAAAGTTATTATAGCTCCACTAACAGTTGCCATCAGCCAAAAAACCCTCTCAAAAATAAAAATTATCAAAAATTATTTGATAATTATTTGTAACAGGTATTACTTCCATTTATATAGATTTAAAATGAAGTTGCTAAGAGTGTACATTTGATAAATAAATAAAGTTTGGAAAAGCAGGTCAGAAAAATCAAGGTATCACATTAGCAGAGTATTGTTATTATATAATCACATACAATAAAGTATGTCATTAGGTATATAATTATTATAATAAAAGTTATAAAACCACACAACCATTTTTTCCAATAGTTTTTAAGATACATTGTTCCTCATGCACCTCTACAATACCTATTATGTTTTATAAAGGATAAAATATTTTCAAACAAAAACACTTTTATTTATTTTTTTTCATGACATATCTTTATTCTCCATGGTGGTGGCTGTTAAAAGTGTAGGAGATTTTCCATGTCCAGGTGGGCTGCAGGTACATGGATGGCACTTGTAAACACTAAGGCCTCCCATGTTGGGAATGGCATGATGCTCTCCCATCGCCACACAGCCTGTATTAAGGAAAGGTGGGTGCCAAGTGATTGAATTTAAGGTGGAATTGGCAGTATATCTAAGTACTGGGGTGGTGCACGCCCCTCCTCCTGCAGCAGCCATGCTGGGCCAGGTCCATCCTTGGTAATATAGACAAAATGAGACACAGAAGCAGTGCTGTGTGCCTTCTCCAGTCTGTCTCTAAAGTTGATGCTGTGGATGAGAGGGGCCTCAGGTGGACATACTGACCCCATAGCTTCCACCACCCATGGAAGCTGCAGGTTCCATAGTCACAAGTGGGCCTGGAGATGTACTGGGAAACTACTAGCTACTGTCCCCAGTGCTAGGTGTCTGGGTGGCAACTCCAGCACTATAAGGGGTAGTCTAGTACTTACAGGGGCACTGAGAAGAGATATCCCCTTCTTTTGACCATCAGGGGTTCCTAATGGAGCTGAGATGAGGTTTGGGGATCAATGGGGTGGTCTGATGTAAGGCAGCAGCCTTGCAGTGTGGGTGGGCTGGTGGAAGAACCACAGGGCACCTGTGCCCCACAATGCATTGAATTTGGTAAACTGGCATGAATCTTACATTGCAGTCTGGAGAAGATATGATTGTGGCAGCATAGCAAGGGGGAGTAGTATTCATTTCAATGTCATCATCATCATCATCTAAAGTTGGCTGAGAGGTCCAATCTGCACACACCCTGGCCAGGGGCAAGGTACCTGCAATTACTGAGCCAGGAGGAGAGAGAGGAGGAACAGGCTGAGTGGCATTGCAGTCAGCCATGACCTTTGTTTTGTCCTCCCAGGTCTTTTGTACTCTGCAAGGCACCCAGGTTTTTGTCAACAGCAAGGCAAGGCAACTTAGGAGGTGAGAACAGCTCACTTAGATCCCACAGCAGTGGTAGCAGCAGTAGCAAAAGTAGCATGGAAATCTTTCTTCTGCAGGGCTTCCTGCTGGCAGAGGCCAGTGGAAAATTCCTCCTGGATGACCTTTCAGCATCCATCTCCTTACACAAAGTAAGAAAACCTGGCAAGCTAGGTGGATGGTCTTCACCCAGCACTTCCTCTGTGGATCTCTCTGGCAGCAGACAACAGCATGGGGTTGGGTCAGAGAGCACTGCTGCTTCTGTCTCAGGCTTCAGAGGAGGCAGGACATCTCTCACAGGGCTGTGTGAGTGTGTTACTGCCTGGCCTTCGGAGGAGGGCACATGGGAGACATCTGGATGTTCCCACTCAAGCTGTCCTGTTGTGTGCTTGGGGTTCAGGTCCAGAGGACTGGGACTGCATTTGAGGGAGGTGAGGACTCCCTTGGTCTTCAGGGGCCTAGATGTCTGTGGTAGATGCCCACTGCAGTGCGAATTGTTCTGGACATTCTGCATATTGTTCTGTACCTGATTATCTTCATTCTTTGGCATCCCTTTTAGGGACTCTTCTTGGACTTTCACCTGCCTCCCCTTTGGGCAAGGAATTGGGATGGTCCTATCTTCTCAGCCTTGAGTTCCTTCTCAGGTAGTGAATGCAGAAGAAAAAAGTCTTTGTTCTTAAGGAGGAATATAGACCATTTTGGAGGGTCCAAATATCCAGGAATTATGAGCAAGACAGCATGGACTTCTTTGAAAGGTCCTTCTAGTTCACCAAGGGAAGAAGCCCCAGAGAGAAGAAGCATGCAGTTTGGGGGAGAGGACACTGCCTTCTCAGTATGATGTAAAAGCCAGATGGGACAGGTGCACCGTCTTGGAGGAACAGCCTGTGACCAGAGCCCACAGCAGGAGCAGGAGCAGCAGGGTGGTCCTGGCCAGGTGGGGCATCTTAGCAGCTGACAGAGAAAACCTGTAGATAAGGCTTGCCCCACGGGGCAAGGGATGTCGGTGGTGGAAAAAAGATAAAACTTAGAAAGCCAATTGCCCATCTAGAGTCAATTATGTGCCAAACAAACTGAGGGTAGAGTAGAAACTGGGAGAGCTTCTCTTTTGCTTCTACCTTTGGGCCTCTAGCACAAACTGAACCAACTATAGCCCGGAGCTTCTGATGTCTCTATGGAAATGTCAATGGACCTGTGTGTAAAGAGAGAAATCAAAGGGCAAAAAGCAGGGTCTCAATAACTGGTCAATCCCTCCACGATTTCCTAGCACTTAGGACCTCCAGCTGTGGGTAATTTGGCACATACTGGTCATCCACGAGGGGTCTGTTTCAGACTTCCAAGGCCTCATCTGCCAGACCTCGCCCTGCCTGACTACTGCAGAAAGTGAAACCACAGAAAAGAAGGGACTACTTTAAATTCTAATAGGAAATAAGTAATTACCTCTTTGGAGCATCACTGTGGATTATGATTGTATTATTCACCACATGAAATGTTCCCCAGAAAGGAAAGCAACATCTCACCTAGAAGTGCAAGAGGAAAAGGAAGCTCTATGAGTTGAAAGTTAAATTCTCCTACTAAGAAACCCTGAAAAACCATGAAGACTTTCATCGTCTTTTTTGGCTCCATGCAGAAAACCACACATATAACACCTTACATACTGAAAAGCAAAGGCATCAGTGCAATCACACCCCAGTAACAAATGTCCAATAGGCACAGGACTGAAGAGGATGTGGAGAGCTGAGCACAACCAGGAAAGGGAGAGCCCCCTCGGAGTAGGGGTACAGGATGTGCTGAGGAGCCCAACATTCTGAAAGTTGACAGAGCTGGGATGTCCCAGAGTTGCAACAGAGTTGGACGTCAGAGTCCAGCTAAAACAGGTGATGGCTGGTGGGGGAAAAAAAGGAAACCAGAGAATTAGGAGAGACTCAAATGAAGGATTTGTCAGGAAAAGATCAGGAGTGGATCCATAGTATAACAGGAAGTGAAAGACTGCTGATGGCATGCACTCGACAGCATCTTGCGCAGAGCCCAGGGAACGAAAGGTGCTGAAGTCAATTTATGACAAGAAGAGGCAAAGAAATGGACACTGGAGGTGAGAGAAAGCATTTAATTGTATCCATGCACTAGAACATATGCTGACAAAATAAATTTCTGTCATTTGTATTCACTGCTATATGCCCAACGCTTTTAGCAGGGCCTGGCACAGAGTGTGTACCTACTAATAACTTGTTAAGTGAATGCATTTTCCCTGAGGCCAGCTTATTCTGTAAAATCTGGGGGCCAAATGGAAGGTAAGTGCTCGGAAGAAAGCTGAATATGCAGACTGACAGCAAAGACTGTGGCAATAGGTCAGTGTGGTAGAACTGACTCATTCAAACCCGTCACAATTGTTCACCATTTTCTAATAAAATCACAGAAAATCAAACAAATTATATATTTTGCTATTTTTGAACTAAACTTTTTTTTCTGTGTTTGGAATAAGGGGCTCTAATTTCATTTTGTATTGGGCTCCACAATTATGTACCCAGCCTTATTATAGAGGTATCTTAATTTATTTTTACCTGGTTTTATTTTATTTGTCATTTCACTGACCACTTCTAAATTCCCCACATCAAAAATTCTGGAGTTTTTAACATAGTGTGTGCCTCTCTCAGATGAACTAATACTGGATAGAAGAGAACAACGTTCATCAGTGTACTTCATATTCTCAAAATCTGAATTACATTATCTATAAAAGTTGAACCTCTAGTGCTCCATCAAATGTAGGCACCATGATCGGAGAATTACCTTCTGTATCTTGTAAAGTACTCTTAATATAGTTATTTGGAAAGTTGCTGCGCACATCAGCACATCAAAAGTTCTGTTGAATTCTCCAATTTTTGTTTAACCCAGAATCTGCACAAGTATCTATCCATGGGCCTTTTTATTAACATAACATTATCAACTCTCTATGTAGCTTCTGCATCCTGGACACTATTTGAGAAACATGCACAAACATTATGGTTCTTTCAGGTTTTAAATTCAGTTTTTTAAAAAAAGTCAAAATGCTCCAGGATGCAGGTTAATTTTTATTCTGCTTAGGTAGGATATGTGCTTGTATTCAGTAGTTTTTAATAAATCAATTTTACTTATATGAATTTCAACCACTTAACTATACCAAAATAACAATTTTCTTGTCACAAAAACTTCAACTCTCAGGAAAGAAACACAAGACAGGAGACCTTAGCAGTCATTGTTATTTTTCTTTATAGACATATACTGAAAACACAACTTTTTAACCAAATGTGATATTCAAATTGTCTACCTATGAGATATCTTTGGGCCATGGATACTTGATATGATCATGTAATGTGTACTATGGGTGTAATTGCAACTTTTAAAACCCTTATGAAAACTTTGAAAGATCATTATGCAATTTAAAACCATAATCAATTAAACATGTGTACTTTTCTTTCGTCATGTACAAGGGTTATTATTTCAGTGACAGTTTTTCTACAATACCTAGTCCTACATTGGCAATGTGGAGAAGGCAGAGTTAGTATAGCTTAGAAGTTAAGAGAACTGAATGTGGAGTCATGTTTATAATTTGAATGGATCACTCTCCTGTCAAGTGAAGTGGGGCAATTTGTTTTAAGGTATTTTATTCCTATATTAAGTGTAGTTTAAAATAGTTTTTGCCTTTTAGAATTGCTTTGCAAGTAAAATTAAAACATAAAAACACAAATAATAACAAAAGAAAAAGAACAAAATTAGGAGGAAACAAGCAAAACACAGAACAGATAATAATCTTATGTAATATAAAATACAGCAGATAAAAATATTTTAGTTATATTCAAAGCAATAATAGAGAATATAATATCTATGAAACATATATGGGATGCTTTGTTAAAATGCCTATATATGTATATTTATATATGTGTGTGCACATGTGTGTGTATATATATTTAGAATCTCAATAATGAAAGCAGAAATAAAGAGAAAATGAATAGAAGATGTATAAGGTAAATCTAATAACACCACTGAAAAAGTAGTTAAGAAAAGAGGAGATAGAAAAAAATGATTAAAATCAAAGATCAATCTGCGAGGTTCAGCATGCAGTTAATATTGTCAGAAAGAGCAAATAGAAAATGAACAAAAGAAGTGATGAAAAACATGGTACAAGAAAACTTTCCAGAATTCCCAAAATGGAGACAATCTTCCAGACTTACAATGCCCATTAGAGCAATAAATGAAAAAAAACCCACACCAACTCACATTATCATGTTTCAGAGCATAGTCATTGAAAAAGAGCAGAAAGGTTTAAAGAAAAATAACAAATAATCTATAAAAGATATGGAATAAACTGCAGCAATACATTATGAAGGAAGAAAATAGCATTTCACACATACAAGTTTTCAAAAAATGTACCTCCACTGCTTGAAGCTACCAGATTCGTCCGTCTGAATGGAGGTTGCAGAATGTTTGAAGAAACAAAGAAGTGGAAAAGAACTAAAAGTTACCTTGAAAACAAAAAATCTAAAGAAAGAAGGCAGTGAAATAGAATTCACAGGGTGGTAGTGGAAGTTAGTCCTAGGAAAACATCTGTGCATCTGGTCAAGATAATAGGCAGTTCAGATCAAAGTAAGGAGACAGAAGTCTCCAGAAGGAATGTCTGTAACAGAAAATAAACAGAACAGATTCCCTGAGATTTGAAACCATTAAGTGCAACTTAGCAGGGTTTTTTTTTTTTTTCAGGAATTTGGGATAAATTAGCAACATAAACCCTGAATGTTGATTTGACAAAAATTGTGATATATTTGTTTTGGGAGTACAGGGCAAGAAGACAGCAGGAGATGGTTCAAAGAATAACATAAGAAAAGTAAAATCTCAGTGTCGATTTAAAGAAGTCAAAAGACTTCTTCAAATTTGTACAAGCAAGATATAACTGTATTTTTAAGTATATTTTATTCATTATGCTATTACAGTTTGTTTTAATTTTCCCCTTTTAAACTGATTATATGAACATATACATATATTGTTGTGTCTTGTTTTTTTCAAACAAAACAATAATGTCATGCAAAACTTGTACATAGTTGCGTCCAATTGAAGTTAATTAAGTTTTTGAAAAAAAAATCTATTTTGATTATCAACCTGTAGGAAATTTTTAATGCCAGGGGATTTTTTTTTCATGCCACTCATAACTATATGAAACAACGTTCCCTTTAATCTATCAGTATTTAATCAAGGAATATAGATTCATTGTCTTAGTTATTGTATTAACTAAGGCAATAGAGCATTGCAATAAAATAAATATTGTAATACCTACTTTTTTAGATTATCTACATGGATATTTCTTAAATTCAATGTGCATATAAATAAATCACCAGGAATCTGCTTAAAACTCAGCTTCTGATTCTGTAAGCCTGAGGTGGAGCCTAAGATTCTGCATTACAAACAAATGTTCATATTATGATGATCCTGGTGGCTGTAGGTCTATAACTACCAACACAGCTCTATGCCATTTTTCCTCGCCACACTGAAAATAATTAAGTTAAATATATTTATTCCATTATAAAAAGATCTGCTGGGACTATATCCTAAGAATCCTAAAACACCAATCCAAAAGAACCTTTGCACCCCAAGGTTCATAGCAGCACAATTTACAATAGCTAAGTGCTGGAAACAACCTAGATGCCCATCAGTAAAATGAATGGATTAAAAAACTATGGTACATTTACACAATGGAATTCTATGTAGCAGAAAGAAAGAAGGAGCTCCTACCCTTTGCAACAGAATGGATGGAACTGGAAAGCATTATGCTAAGTGAAATAATCCAGGCAGTGAAAGACAAATACCATATGATCTCACCTTTAACAGGAACATAAACAACAAAACAAAGAAACAAGCAAAATATAGTCAAAGATACGGAAACAGAGGACAGGCTGAAACTGACCAGAGGAGAGAGAAGAGGGAGTTTCAGGGGAAAGGGGGAAGGGCTTACAGGAACAAAGTTAAAGGACACATGGACAAAAACTAAGGGAGGGTGATAATGGGAGGGAAGTGGGGAGGGTTGGGTGGGTGGGCTGGAATGGGAGTAAAAGGGAGAAAACTGTACTTGAACAATGATTAAAATTTTTTAAAAAAAGGAAAAAAGATTTGATAATCAAATAAATTTTGGAGATTTTAGGTTAAATATTAACTTCAAGATTACTCTGGGTATTCAAATGTTACATCAACCAAAAAAAAAAATCAAGCAAAATATAACCAGAGACGTTGAAAGTAAGAACAAAGACAGTAACCAGAGGGGAGATGAGAGGGGATAATAGAGGGGAAAGGGTGAAGGGTTTTCAGGAACAGCCATAAAGGACACATGGACAAAACCAAGGTGGGGTGGAAACAGGAGAGGTAGGTGGGGATGGCTGGGGTCGGGGTCAGAGGTGAAGGGAAAAGGCAGAAAATTGTACTTGAACAATAATAAAATTTTAAAAAATGGAAAAAATGTTATATAGTTGAGTATCAGTCTCCAAAATGAAGACAGAACATACCACAGTTTCCATGTTTTCTTAGCTACTGTTAGAGAAAAAAATTATTCATGACACTTTTTAAAGAACAGTAAGGTAGACTGTATTCAGGGGCACTACTGTAACAGTGGAAAATTGTGATGGTAGGAAATTGTAACCCACCCCATTATTCTTTTGACATTGTTTCTGTAAGTGCTGACTCTGACTAATAAGCACTTTGTAGATAAACAGCATGTTTGTATAAGAATATTAGGAACTAGTTTCAAAAGATACAGACTCTGACCTTCAAGCATCCCACTTCTGGGAGTTTTACTGACCTTCATCCATGGAGCCAGGATGATGTGAAGCCAACATAATGTGAAGCCAGGATGACCTAATCAGGAAGATAAACACTGGGCCATCACTTGCTTTATTGGAATGAACTGTGCTCTCTGCACATACAGAACTTTTCAACCCCATTCTTTGATCTTTTTGTTCTGTTCCCCTCTCTCTCCTTACAAAAACTTCTGTCTCCACTGAGAAGGGGGAAGAAAGGCTTTGAGACATGAGTCCCCACATCTTTCCCAGAGATGGTTCCTCATCTTCCAGATTGCTCGCATATGAATAAAATCATTTTCCTTTACCTGTCTCTAAAGTATTGGCTTTTGCAGCAGCAGGCAGCGGACCTGAATTCTATTATACCAGTACAATGGAGTTTTATAGTAAGGGAGAGACTAAGCTCAACTCCAAATAAAATAAGAAAAAGTAGAGTTTTATTGCCAAGGAGCAGGGTGAAAGGGTAATGGATAGAAAATTACTAAGAGGTAGGGAAGTTTTTGCTAAATTGACCTAATAGGATTCTTGTTAAATGCAGTCAAGGTGAACATATTTTAAGGGTGGTGGATTTTCAGTAAACTGACACAGCAGGATTCTTGCTAAAACTAGAATTGGGCCGAGGACAGAATCCAAGTTTAGGACCTAGTCAGATAGAAGACTCAGAGGAGCCTATTTAGAGTTAGGTCAAGACAAGAGTCTTTGTCAACACATAACACATTTTTTTTTTGAGGTGGTCAGAAACAATAATAATATAGTAACCTTTGATATTAGATATATACACCAAAAACTTAAAAAAGGTTAAATATGTTTATACTTTATTCTATTTGGAGAATATTTAAAAAATTTTTTCTAATACAATATCTTAGGTAAAAGAAGAAAAGGATAAAATATTAACTTTTTATGATTTAAGCATTTAATTAACTAACTGAATACTTCCCATTTCTCAGATGAGTTATGCCTGCAGGTTATACAAAAGAATTTGAACAATCTTAAAAGACTAATTTTATATTGTTTTTGAAAAAAATTGGAACTTTGGCTGGCCATAATTTTCATTTTCAGTTTTCACTACAGCAGGAAATGTAGAAAGGATTTTCTCCTTTTCAAGCTTTGCCTCAGTTTCAGGGAACTGTTGTCTCAGCTGGCTTGTACCCACTGCTGCTATTTTTCATTTACTTATAACTTATTTGAGCCTCACTTGAGCAATCCACTTGTTTCTGAACATACTTATGTGTCTAACTCACTTGGAGGAGATTTAGTAAGTATGCAAGTGTACCTTTTTGGGCTCCAGTTTACTTCAGAATCACAAGCTGCAAATCTTCACTGTTTGTATTCTTAGCATGCATACAGTGTAAAATAGCCAGCTTGGGAATACTTCTTGGGCCCGATTTTGGTTGTCAGTAATTAAACTTGCTCAGCATTTAGGGATATAAGTGTCACAGTGTCTGAAACTCACTTTAAAATGGTTTAAAAGTGTTTGTGTGGAGAAAGACAGAGAGGGAGGGAGAGAACTAGACAGAAGGTTTAAGTTGGTGACTAAAAATAACTAATACTATAGACAATGGGTAAAACAATAACATGTATTTGCCCACAATTTTCACAGACTTGTGAAACAGCCAATTCTCAACAAATTCACGGGGAGAAAAAAAGTGCTTCATTCATTGAATATAATGAAATAACATTGGAAATATACAAGTAAGATTTAGTCAAAAATCAACATTTTATTCTGAAATTTATTGTCACTTGTATATAACTCTGATAAAAAAAGAATTAAAATTGAAACTATATAAATGAAGATTAATGAGAGTTTTATATGAAAATTTTAAAAGATGTGGATAAAGAAATATTTGGAATAAATTTTGCATCTATATATAAACTATATATACATCTATATATTAAGGAAGGTGGAGAAAGTTGAATATAAATTAGCTCTGCTTTTAAAATTCATTTATCTCAGAAGAAAAATGTAATTTTTAATATTTTTAAATTCTTGTTTATTCTGAAAAGTTTATCCATGAATATCTTCTCCAAACCTCCTCTCACCCAACTTCAGGTATTGCTCCTTCCATGTCCCAACTCTTCTACATTTTCATTATCTACCATTCACAAATAAGGTGGCTTCTCTGTTGCAGATAATTGATCGCTGAGAGGCCACCACAGTGAGTGAAGCTCGTGATTATTAAATTGGCAAGGTGAATAAGTCAACTCTTTCTCTATCCACACCAGTGCTTTCCCAGTAAACCAATGATGAAAGTAGCACAATGGTGGAAAAGTTATATATGAACAACACAAAAAAATCTTTCTCCTCAAAAATGACCTGGCTTGTCACATCTGCAGAGTACCAAACAGTTCAGCGTTAGCAGCCAAACTCAAGGTTCTAATTT
Organism: Tonatia bakeri; assembly: GCA_004024845.1. Lineage (NCBI taxonomy): Eukaryota > Metazoa > Chordata > Mammalia > Chiroptera > Phyllostomidae > Tonatia > Tonatia bakeri. The sequence goes on along the minus strand of PVIA01008882.1, from coordinate 37,720 downwards.
AGTATCAAATATTGGAGTTCAGGGACCAGATAGAGTTAATCAGACAGGATGGCATATTGAACAACTTGTATCTGAGAGCAAGAATGAAATGAACTAATTGAAATTCAAATTTTTTAAATCCTCATCTGAGGATATGTTTATTGATTTTAGAGAGAGAGGAAAGGAGATAGAGACACATTGATGTGAGAAACATTAATCCATCAATCAGTTGCCTCCCGTACATGCCCCAAACAGGAATTGAACCCAAAAGGTAGGTATGTGTCCTGACTGGAAATCGAACCCTCAGACTTTCTGTGAATGGATGATGATCTAACTGAGACACCTGGCCAGGGCAAATACACAATATTCTGAAATGTTGTGCTTAAAGAGGATTTATTCCAGAAATTCAAGGGTTTTGTTTATTGATTATTAAACTATTAACATAATTAATCACATAATTACATAAGAGTACCCAAATAATTTATTTTTCTAATATATGTCCCAATTTTATCTAATAAATTCATCAGTCATAACCACTAAATGTAATAGGTAAAAATATAATAGAAGAAAAATGTCTAAAATAAAATATTTTTTTCCAACATTATTGTGAAGATAAAAAATGGAATGAGGATCCACAGTATTTCCAACCTACTTAAAGTATTTTGGTAAATGCTAGTCTATACAATTAAAAGATGTAAAAAGAAAACAGAATGTATAAATACTATGTAGGTATATTCACAGATAAAACAGAAAATACACATGGAAAATTAACTGCAAGATAAAGCAATCAGAGAGATCAGTGTGGAAGCGTGTGAAAAAATTAACACAAAAAATGTACCAGCTATTTCCAGCATGAGGTCTGGGGATGAACCCTGATTATATTTCACTGTAGAATTTTAACTAAACAATGAATAAAGGCAATAGAATAAGACATACATTGTATATATTTTTTAAATTTATAGAAATAACTAAGAAAAAACTAGAGGAAAAGGGGGGAAGTAAAAGTAGATTAAGCTTGCTGACTTATTTCTAAATCTTAAGGATTTAAGGAAATTCTTTGAAGCTGATAAATCAACTAGCAGGAACTTAAATGGAACATTTAGTATGAAGCCTGTTTATAAATTCACCACAGTGTGCACCTCCCATATCCATAAATGAGTTTTAAAAACAAGGTATTACATTCCTGATGTTGACCATTCTAGGTAACACACCTGTCAGTGTGAACCACAGAGTCTAGTGGCAGTTGCTGGGAATACATGAAGAGAAAATTTATTTGCAGATTTTATGGAGTTAACTGTCACATGAATGCTGTTTTCATAATTATAACCAAATACTAAGTCATATAGTTTTTTATCATTATCATTTATTTCCATCTATTCCTGGCTGAGAATTTGTGAAAACCCTCTAGAGGATATGGAGACCTGCCCATATCTAGTCCAGCCTGACTGTCTCCTCTCCATCATCCAAGTGCCCCATAGAGTTCTTTTTGAAATAATCTCTAGCTTGTAACAAGATTCTCATTTGCAATCATAGAAAGTTATTATTTGTTCATTAGATCCTTATTCTTGTCGGTGTCATAAACTTTGCTGTCCTCAAAGATGATTAATCCCTGCCAGCAGTTATAAATATGACCTTGAGGACGACCTCCCTGTGCGTGTAGGCTGAGGCCCTGCTCATTCCTCACAGTGGAGGCTACTGCCTGGTGTTTCACGGGCTGGAGCCATGGGGAGGAGAAGTGTTTCTGAACTCATCACTCTTTTGTTGGGAAGAATAACAAGTTCTCCTACTGGGTAGGAAAATAAGCATCAGAAGTTACTGTGACCCACATTTACTCCTTTTCTTCTTCACCTACTTTGCAGTATAAGAGGTCAAAAATTTGCTTTTTAACCATTTATGTCTACTTCTTCATGAGCTTGAATTGGTGACATTTATCAAATGTTATGTAATTTTAATATGAATAGGTAACATTAATTCCTTCAGTGAGATAATGTTTTCTCTTTATTTCTTCCTGTTATTGTATCACAAACCATACATTATACTTTCAATATAAAAATAAATATGTGTCAGCTGAGTAAAAGAAAATTAAATCACAAAATCAGAGATGTTATTAAATCAGTGCTTTTCAAATTTTAAAGAACATAAGACTTACCTAGGGATCTTGTTAAAATTCAGATTTTGATTCAGCAGGTCTATGGTGGGAGCTAAGATTCTACATTTCTAATATTTACCCAGGTGATGTTAATGCAGCCTGTGGCACACATTTTGATTTGCAAGGATTTAATTAGACTTTAATAAACTTCTGTGCATATTACTAATTGTCATAGAGAATTATGCATATGTATACACATACTCATACATACAAATACTGAAATAAACACTTTTAAAAATAAATTTTCTTGATAGAGAAAAAATCCTCATAAAACATAATCACATTGAAAATTGATGATTTATCTTATAATTCCAAATGGGCTTTTCTCAGATTTTATGGCAATTTTTAGAAAATTAAAGTCATCTGCTACCATAGATATCATGAGATAATGTTCAATTTTAAGTGAAAACAACCAAAATGTCAAAAAGTGTATTCACATAATACCATGCATGGGAATGTAAACAGATCTCAATATTTAAAACATGTTTGGTATACCTATAAAAGACATTTTAATAAAGCCGGGAAGAACCTGTCCAAGTAAATGACTTACTTCTGGACTCATGAACTGATTTAATGAAAATACATTTAGCCTGTTCTATGATATTTAATATAGACGTATCTTTTTATAAGGTATATATGTACTTTATATATATGTGCACACAATAGATATCACCATTTTAAGTATATTTTAAATGAAGTGAGAGCACTTAATATTTAAAGAATTCTTCTATGAATATTATAAAAACCATTACTTTAGAAAATAGTCATATAGCGATATCATTTGTTGAATACCTACTAAGTGTATATACTATGCAAAGCACTTTAAATGAATTATTCAATATTCAAACTCTCTTTGAGAAATATATTATTATTATCTTTCCCATCTTATAGATAAAGAAACTAAGTCTCAAGAAATTATGATTTTCAAGGTTATACAGCTAGTTAATGACAGATCTGGGATTCTAGCCTAGGTCTGTCTATTCTAAAGAATAAACTCTGTAGGTGGGGATGGAAATGGGAGGGAGGCAGGGAGGGCTGGGGGGTTGGGCTGAGATGGGGGTAAAAGGCAGAAAACTGTACTTGAACAACAATTTAAAAAAAGAATGAGCTCTTTAAATATGAAGAGCTCATATCAAAACATCATTACATATCAATGATGCCCAATGTTTGCTCCCCAGATTAAAAGCACCAGCATTACCTGAAACTTGTTAGAAATGCAAATTCTTGGGGACTACAGGAACAGAATTGTGTAAGTGAAACCCACAATTTGTGTTTTAACATCCTCTAGGCAATTTTAATACATTTTTAAAATATGGAAACCAATATGAAGAAGGATTCTGCACCTAATTTCATTGTCAGAGGATGGGAATTTTTCTCATACCAGCAAGCACTTGTCCAGCACCAGCTGAGTATCCTGCACCTCAAACACAGTTTTCACACTGTCTACTAGGACATAGCATCAGATCCCACAGGTTATGGGCTCAGTCCCACAAGACTGCCTTCCCGGTCAGAAGTCAACCTCAAGCCAAGGTGGTTACCTGTACTTCTGATTGACTGACTGCAAATCAGGGGTTCCCACAAATTCTTCCTTGGGTTTAATTGACTTGCTAGAGTGTTTCTCTGAACTTAGGAGAACCTTTTATTCACTAGATCACCATTGTTTTTTATGAAGGATATTAAAGGATGCAAATAGATTAAGAGATACATAGAGATGGGTATGGGGAAAGGGTTCAGAGCTTCCTTGTCCTCTCCTAGCTGACACTCTCCCCCAATCTCCACATTGTTCACAAGCTGGAAGCTTTTCCAACTTTGTCCTTGTGGGTTTTATAAAGATTTTATAACATAGACATGATTGATTAAATCATGAACCTTTGGTGATTGATTCGATCTCCAGCTGCTCCCTCCTTTCCGGAAATAAGGAGGTGGGCCTGCAAATTTCAAACCTCCCATCACAAGGTTGATTCCTCCCTAGGGCAACCAACCTCCAGCCTTAAGTCACCCAGGGACATTCCCAAAGTCATTCATTAACATAACAAAAAATGTTCCTTAACCGCTTTCATCACCTAGGTTTGAGGAGCTCCATGCCAAGAATGAGGACTAAGGACAAATGTATATTTCTTATTATAAATCAAAATATCACAGGTATATAACATGAAGCTCAGATGTTAGTAATTTGGTTTTTATTATGTGAGGCATGATCAGAAACATATGTTTGGGCAAAGCAAGAAAATGTCTCAATGGAATGATATTTAAAATTCTGAATAAATGTACCTACCCAAAATAATTTCTTCTTGACATTTTGGCTTAAGGTTAGACTTCATTAACAGAGAACAAATTAGTCCGTAAATTAACAATGAGGTACGAATTGTACATTCTGAATTACTTGCCTAGAATTCAGATCCATGCTACTACTTATGGTTACTGTTTTTATGTACTTTTTGTTTGTTTGACTCTTACTACTTAAGAGTCAAAATCTCCTAAAGCTTCATTTGGTTGAATACACTTATTATAACATTAACTGTCAATAAAAGAATGCCTTCTGTCAAGAACCACAAAGGGTCTGAGAATTTACCCTCTTTTAGTCTAACAAGTGTCAAAATTAACAACAAATACTTTAACCAAGACAGGAATTAGTAGGGTCTGTAGGTAAGAGGAGCTGCCACACCCATTGTCAGCCCAGGTGAAAGCCCTACAAGAAGAACTCTAGGATTATAATAGCCCCCCTCACTTCCTCTTTTCCTCTATACAAAAACTTTCTTTTCTTTGTTACCCAGGGGTCTTACATGGTGCTTGTCATAGTCGCAGGTCCCAGATTGCAATCATTTTTTCACAAATAAATCATTTTTTGTTGAAGAATCCTAGGTGACTTTCTTGTTTATAATAAACAACACATTTGGAGGCTCCAAGAAGACCCTCCAACAGCTCAGGGGCTGGTGATCAAACAGATGCAGTGCCCACAGAGCCATTTGAACTCACTGGTCTTCTCCCTGACCCAGCTTGAGGATAATTTTTTTTCCTAGCTCTTACCTTGCACTGTTTTTGAATTTTGAAGCTCTCTGGGCTTTACTCAGGATATGCTTAGAGGGTTGTTGGTTTTTTTCCCTCTATCTCTTCCTTTTTTCTTTCTTTTTTCTGTTAAAAGGCATTGTTTTCCTACAAGCTCTAGTTTAGCTCTTTGACCTGACTCCTTAGGGAATCAGGCTGTTTCTTGGGACCCTGTTTGCTACTAACTTGATTCTTTTGGAACTGAATTGTTTGTGCTGCCCTTTGGTCTGATTCTGTCTGGAGCCCCGGAGCCAGCTTGTCCCACTGGAAACTGTGTCATTCACCCTTTGGCCAGGCAGTTTCAGAAGTAGGCTATTCTATTAGAACAAAGCTGTTTCAGCATATGGCCTGACTCCCTCAGGACCAGGTTGCTTTTCTGAATCTGTGTTGCTGCAGCCGTTGACCTGACCCCTTTGGGATTGGACTCTTCAAAAGCGGAACTGGCTGGTAGTAAGTTTGCAGGCTACTCACTGTTTAAAGGCTGCTTAGCTCCTTTTAAACTGTTTAAACTGTTTCAGTTGGTTTAGCTGTTAAGCTGTTTTGAGTTTTCTGCTTGAGAAAAATCTCTGAAAAATGGGACCTCGTTTACCTAAATATTTTCAGAGACCTACTACAGGAACCCTACCCTAATTTATGTTTAAAAACCAAGGTAATGCCTCATGCATATTTTTAACTAAATGGATTGATCTAAGCAAAAATAATTTAGAGCCTCAGTGGCCATTACAGAAAACTTTTGAAATACTTGAACTTATTATTCTTAAAACTAAATCAGACAATCATAGCTTTGAAATTTGCAAAACTGAACGGAATGCCTATTTTTAGTGGGATTGTTACTAGAGCCTAGTTCTTCTTGCCAATGCAGTAGAGAGTCATAGTAGAGAGTGGGTGAGTAAGAGTTTTATTACTATGTCATTAAGGAAGAGAACAGGCCTGCCAAGTGTGGCAAGAAAAGGCATGAGCATCCTGAATCCGCAGCCTTAAGTACTTGGGTGATTGTATTAGCATAGGGGAAGAGTTGCATATTGATTGACAGATACTTTGGTTATATAACTTTAGTCTTATTTATGCATGCCCTTTCCCATGATTCCCCTTGACTGCCCACGTGATTGGAGGTGGTGAAAACGGCAAAGAAAATTTTGCTAATTGAAATTTTGCCAATTGGTATCCTCCTTCCTTCTTCCCCTTGTTGTTTATTTCTAACTGTTGCTTAAAGGATATTGAAACTTCTAATTATTCCCAGAAATTTGAAGTTACATCTTTGCAAAATGAAGTTTTAAAATTAGAGACTAACAAATATTTAAAGAAAAAGATAGCCTTAGAAGCCTCATTCTCCTCTCCTTCAGCAATATCTTGCCCTTGCCCCTTGACTTCATCTTAACCCCCACCTCGAGCTATCAGCCTGTCCTCAGCCCCACTTCTTTGTCTCCAGCTTTACTGCCAATGCCATCTTGACCTGGATATGGATCCAGCCTACTGGCCTCATGCTCTTCTCTAGTGCCATTCTCTTCTGAACATTCTTGCACTCGGACCTAAAGGACAGGTCCTCCTCGATACCTGTCCTTTAACATTAAACCCCCTGAAGATCTTGATGAACCCTATATTTCCTATAGTCCCAGGACTAAAGATAAATTGTATTTTACCTATCAAGAATTTCTTAAGGTAATAGGATCATCACAGATTCGCTAAACAGTTTAATATAGTTATTCAAACCACCAGCCAGAGTTTCTGATTTATATCAGCAAGTTCATACTCTAGCTAGTGAGGGTCTTGATATGGAGAGATCTCATCAGATCACTGGGAAGGAGTAGGGAGGGGCCCTAGGAGGAGATTGCCCAAGGCAATCGTAAACAGTCTAGAAGGGATAGGCTGAGAAACTAAATGCCTCTAGAACACATGGAATTATGGGCTAGAATATTTAAAATAAATGGAGAGCACAGACTGGCTCTCAGGCCAGCTTCCTCTGCAATGCCTGGATAAAAGTGCTGCAGCTACCTGTGTTTCCCAAAGGACACTATTTTGGATAAAGAAGAAACTCCTCATGCATCCTACAATCTGGCTGGTCTGACAGGGGGTGGTAGGGTTGTTCTTCTCTGGGTGATGTAGAGGGGACAGACTCTGAGTCAGAAGGTTACCATTCTTCCAAAACTGTGTACCTTTTGTATTTTATGTTGTTTTAGTTTGTAAACTAAGTCTATAGAAATAAGATAATTAAAAATTATCAGGGGAAATAATAGGGGAACTCAGGAGTTAAAGAGTTTAGCTTTACTTCATAGGCTTAAATGACTACTGCATGTGGAAAGCTGTTATGCCAAAATTGTGTAGCTTTTGAATAAAGACTCCTTTCCTTTATCACCAAACTTTTGCCTCCGGAATCTTGCCTCGAGGGTGGTGGACGGCAGAAGGACCCACTTGCTGTTCAGTAACAGCAAAGCTCAACATTAGATGAGACTTGCCCATTGGTAACATCCTGAAAGGGAGTTAGAAAAACAAAACTGATTTTTGAAAAAAAAAAAAAACTTTCTGGAGACCAAGCAATTACAGCAATTACAGTAGCCTTTTGAGAGCTTATTGATTGAAACAAAATAAAGGCTTGTTCACAAAAGTCTGATGACTATCATAATCTTGATGACTATTATAATTGACTACAAACTTCTTTTAAAGAAAATGTTGGCCTTTCTTCAGATGTTGATTCTACTTGGGTAGCCTTTAACTGTATGTTCACTAATGGACTGAACTGAAAACTTTCTTTTTTAGTTAAAAGTGTGTAATGAGAAATCATTCCCGTTATAGATTTGATTAATTTGGCAAATAAACTGCCTGGCCACCTAAACAAGTCACCTAGAAATAAGGCCACTAGATTTTTAATTATCAACTCCAGCAAATGAAGTCCTTTTATATGAAACAAAACCCCTCCTACTTTCTGCTTTCATTGGAAAGAGCTAGAACATTAGCAAACAAATCATCACCAGTTGAAGAGTTCCAGGAATCCTCATTCATCTAAGCAGCCTTCCCCAGGCCCCTCATTTCTGGTGCCAGGGCTCCAAGGAACTACAACGGCCTTTCCCAATGGTCCCTCTTAACTAAATTGGAGACATTTTTTCTCCAGATTGGGAATAAATTTTACCCTGTCCTTACTGACACCATAGCTGTACTCTCAAAGATAAACTCCACTGCTCTAAAGCAGTCCCTGCCTGAGAATAATAAGAAAGTTCAAAGACTCAGAATCTTAAATAAAACTCAACAGGTTCCTGTCTCTGAACCCACTCCTCTTTGTCTAGGCTCTTTGACAGATTCCCACTCTTTTCTCCTTTGTTCCTCTGCTCCTAGTCCAGGAGCAGACCAAGACCACATTTATTAGATCAAGACTTCCTAAAGAAGTATTATGCTGAAATTGTTTTCTCCTAAAAGAGGAAAATAATCCTGTCACTTGATGTTTGGATAGAAGTAGCTGTCCAAATAGCCAATCAGGTGAAGTAAAGGGCCCTTCAACAGTTTTTATTCCATTACTGTTGGCACTATGACTAAATCTGGGAATACTGAATATTTGCCCCTATTATATCAGATGTCATTCCCTTTTATGATAAAGGGAAAATCCTCAACTTATATTGGCAGAATCCAAAGTGCCCTTCTTATTAAGATTTTAATAGATTCCTCAAAACCCCTTTCCAGAAATAATTAATACCCCATATGTAAAGAGGACTTTCAATGTATAAAGCTTATAACATTATGAAACTCAGGGCCTTATTATCCTTTGCTCTATTCCCTGCACCACTTCCATTTTCCTTGTAAAAGAACAATAACAACAAAATGCAGAAGGGACAAGAGACAAGGGATGAGAGTGGAGGTTTGTCTAAGACCTCCAAGAAATAAACATTATTTTTATCTTGAGAACTTGTTGTTCTTAATTTCCATGTTTCTAGCATCCATCCCAATTGGAAACAAATTCATTACTGTCATTAATCTGTGCTGTGCACTTCCAGATGGTGAAGCTAGCCAATACTTCTTGTCTTCTTGTTGTAAGAAAAAAAATTTATCTGGACAGTAGTAATGCATCGGGATTTCACTGGGGGTCCTATTTTATTTCCCATGAATCCTAAAGGTTGATTTGGATGACATAACTTTCCCTAGAGGTTCTACTTTGTTGTAAAATATGGATGGCTTGCTTCTTTGCTCTTCTTGCTAGGTGTTCTCACAGGAAGACATCATTCACCTGTTAAAACTCTTGATCTTAAAGGGATATAAATTCTCTAATGAAAAGTTGCAATTTTCTAAAACTCAGGTTTTATATTTGGGGCATCTGATATTAGAATAAAAACTACCATGGGTCCAAATAAGCTTCATGGTATCATAAGTTTCTCAAAGTGCAAAACTAAGCATAAACTATGAGGTTTTCTTACGCTAGTTGGCTGTTGGTTAAAGTGAGTCATAGTCTCTCTCTCTTATGACCAAGCCTCTTTATATTTTAGTAAAGAATTATGATCCTAACATAATTTTATTGCAGGAAGATATGACATAGGCTTTAAAGCATTAAAGGAGAGTTTAGTGAACCCACATGCTTTCAGGCATCTCAATAATCAGGGTTCCTGCCCCCCTTTGTACATGAAGGTACAGGAAATGCCCTTGGGGTACTTACCCAAAAACATTGAGACCACCATAAACCCACAGGGTTTACTATAGTCAACAACTCTTCCCTGTGGCTCTGGGATATCCTCTTGCCTTAGAGCCATTACTGCCACTGCCCTTTTGGTTAATGCTACAGAGTAAACTCTTGTGTGATCCCCTCCTATCAACTGTGTACCCACTGCAGTTGCTTTTCACATAACTTTTTCATGTATAATAATATTAGCCCTGGCGTATTTCTCCCCTCCAACACCAACGAAGCTCCTCATGGCTATTTAATACTGACAGATCACCTCCTGACCCTTCATGATAATTTGCAGTAAACTTCCCTGAGTAATTCTGACTTCTCATGCTTTACAGATGGTTCATATTTAAAGTGTGAAAATGGTAAGTATTGTGCTAGCTATGCTACTATAACTCCTTTTGAAGTAATCGAGGCATCATCTTTACATTTGGCTACTTCAGTCCAACAGGTTGAATTATATTCTCTCCTTTGGGCTTCTATGTTAGCCAAGGGCAAAACTGCCATCATTTATACTGACAGTCAATAAGGTTTCAGAATAGGTCATGATTTTATAATGTTATGAAAACAGTGTGGCTTCCTTATTTCCAGTGAAAATAAAATTAAAAATAGCCTGTATTTTCAGGAATCATTGGATGCTATACTTTAGTCTGTGGCTTTAGCTATTATTAAGAGCCCAGGGCATTCTGAAATTGACTATCTAGAAGCTAAAGAAAATCACCTTGCTGACATTTCTGCAAGAAATGCTGCCCTTAAAAGTGGCAGAAGCAGTCATGTCTTCATCACAGCACTAAGAGATACTTTCCCCACTGATAACAGAATAAAATGGCCAGAGAAGCCCAACAGTTGGCCTCAGAATAGGAAAGATAAGAATTTAACCCCAAAATTTATTGGTTTAATTAAAGAAAATAGCTCTGGTTTGGACCAAACAACAGCCCCATCCTACCCAGAGAATCTAAATTTTCCACTCCTAACTAATGTACATGCATGGAATCATTGGTCTAATGATAAAATGATAGCATCTATGAATCAATAATGGTGGGGAAAATGTTAATAAGGACATGAAAAGCACTTGTTTCACGTGTTTCAATTGTGTAAAGTGTTACCCAAGGAAGCCTATTCACACTGTTTCTAGACTTTTTAAATTGCCTAATGAACTATTTGAAGTTTGGTGAATGAATTTCATATAGCTTCCCCTCATCTTATGTAGATAGATATATTTTAGTCAGGACTATTTGTTTTCTTACTGGACTGATGATTCCTCTTGAAGGCAAGCTATTACCTCTTCCCTGGTTAGAAAAGACTGTCATTACCCAGGAGACTCCTCTGGATCTCTGCAGGCATGTAGTGATCAGGCAACACATTTTACTGGTCCAGCATTTCAACAAGCCTGTGTTGTTTGGCTGGTCTTAAAACATTTTCACTATACTTACCACCTTCGGTCCTCAGGTTTAGTTGAAGATATTAATGGCATTATTAAGCCTCAATTGAAAAATTTGTAGAGACCCTCCAAATACCTTGACCAAAAGCATTGCCATTCGTCCTTTTTAAAGTTTCCTATTTGGAGTTTATAAACTCTCACCACTTGAAATAAATTCAAGATGCTTTGTGCATTTGGCTCCTGCTTCTTTCAATCACCAGTTGATAAAGGGAAACATACTTCAATATTGTAAAGGCTTAATTGCTTCTATTAAAAATAACCATGCTGAGGTAAAGTAATTTTTTCACAGTGTGATCTAAGGAGATGAAAACCTCAAGCACCACAATCTGCAACCTAGAAATATTGTTTACTAGAAAAGACACCTCCAAAAAGATTCCCTCCAGCCTTGCTGCAAGGGCACCTACATGGATTGTTGATTAACCCTTGTGCTGCTAAACTCTAGGGAGTAGACACTTGGATTCATGTGTTCCACTAAAGAAGGCACCAAACTGTGATGGACCTGCACACAGTCTGAGGACCTAAAGTTAAAGTTGTCAAAAACACTGAAGCAAGCTGCATCTGAAGAAGACAGCTTTCCCAAAACAACTAGACTAAGTCTGTACAATCTTTTCTTACTGTTGGTTCTTACTGGATTTCTTTTTATCTTTCTTGGGGAAAAATGCTCTTGGCTGTAGTTCCCAATATTGAGGAAGGGAAAACATCCCTAACTGTTGAAACTGCTGTCAAGAACCTTGATGTCCAATATAGTAATAACCCTTCAGTTCATTGCTTGTAGGTCTGAGCTTCTGCTCTAGAATCATCATACAGACCATGTTGTTTTAATTTTCCTCTATATTTCTTGTTATTAAGCACTGTACCTGTTTCCTGTCAAATCTGGAAGGAGGTGGTTTTGGGGCCATGAAATTTCCATCTGCCATGGCACTGGACACCTTAAAGAGTTTTTTCCTAGTATGGAGGGACAACAGACCACACAATCTGATGGCCTGACTGTTGATCAGTGACACTGTCAGAGAAAGATGGTTTTTTTTAGATTTTATTTATTTTTTTGGAGAGAAGAGAGAAGAGGGTGGGAGAACAAAAAGGAGGAAAACATCATCATGAGAGAGAAACATCAACTGGTTGCCTCTCACAAGCTCCCTGACCAGATCTGAACCCACAGCCCAGGCATGTGCTCTGACCCAAATCAAACCCCTAACCTTTTGCTTTATAGGACAATGCTCAACCAACTGAGCCACACCAGTCAGAGCTTAGAGAAAGATTTTGATCAAAAGTAGGAAATGTTAAAGTTAATGATAAAGACTTTAACCAAAACAGGAAACTGGAGGACCTGTAGGAGGAGTTCTTATGCTCAATGTCAGTTGCAAAAGCCCTATAGGAAGAACTCATGGTAACAACAGCCCCTTCTCTGCTTCTTCCCCACAGTATACAAAGTTTCTCTCCTTTGTTTCCCTGAGAAGTTGCACGAGGCTCACCATGATTGCACATACCAAACTGCAATCCTTTTCCCCCCACAATACATTATTTTTACTGAAGAAATACCTAGCCAACATGTTTAGTTTACAGTCAACACAAGTTAGCCTGCCACAGTTCCACAGATGGTGACTTCTAGATCAGAGACAAAGGACTTTATTAGTACAGCAACAACAATAGCCAGAGTATTAACTCTCTTTTGTACAGGTTCCCCAAGCCTCAGCTCCCACAGAGTGATATAAAAAGAACCAAGTGATACTTATACACACAGTGCATTTTATTACTAGGTTGGAAAATTGAGTTTAGAGAACTTGAAACTTTTATAATGGGCAGTGAACATGCTTGCCTTATATTCCAGAAAGAGGTATATTATCTTTTAGGGGTATAACAGATTTGCTTCTTGCTCTGGAATGAAAGAATCTCTACCTTCCAAAATTGCTATATAAGCATCCTTGAAAAGATATCTAGGATAAAAACACTGTCAATGCCTCTGCTTGTAAAACATGCAAAAACACAAGGATTCATACAGAATTATCTCTCAACACCTTCATTTCATAAATGTTTGGCAACATTGTGCCTCTCCATAAAAATGCCAACTGGATAGCTAATAGTTTTACAGCCAGAAAAAAAAAAAAAAAAAAACCAAAACCAAAAAAACTTAGATCTGTTTTAATGTAATCACTTACTAATTTTTTAAGATTTTTAAAAATTTATTTTAGAAGGGGAAAGGAGAGAGTGAGAGAAAAATATCAATATGTGGTTGTTTCCTGTGCGCCCCCAACTGGTGACCTGGCCTGCAACCTAGGCATGTGCCCTGGCTGCGAACTGAACTGGCAACCCCTTGGCTAGCAGGTCAGTGCTCAATCCACTGAGCCACACCAGCCAGTGCAAATCACTTATTAAATTTTTAAAAGATGAGGTATGCTATGTACCGTAAGGTCTTCTGTAACTTGAAAGATATCATATCTTGATCAGAAAGCTTTCTAGACTGTCTGAAATAAGTTATACTTCATATAATTCAAAGATATCATATAGACATACATGCCATTTAATATTAAATTACTGATCTAACATATTTTTTATATCTGCCACTTAAATCTCAGAACTTGTTCTTTTTCACTGTGTGGTCTTGCTTAGCAACAAGGCCTACCAATGTACTGCTTCCAGAGAGGAGCTAAAATATCAATTGGAGTGTCCCAATAAGAGTCATTTAGAAAAATAGCAATTATTTGCAATGCCAGGTCTTTATTTCTGATTCAATTAGCAGCAACACTCATTTCCCACTTTATAATTAATTCTTTGATGCAAATCAAGAGGGGAGAAAAACAGGGGGAAAGATCAGAGCTAGCATTGGAGGAAGCCTAGGTGGTAAGTATGGCTCCATTTGTATTTCTCCCTTTGTAAATAATCTCTCTTTAACTCAGGCCTATAACCTATGAATAACTCTTTTGGACGTATTTTAGATTTTGGCATCAGTTGATAATTATTGTTTTTGGCCCTCATTTCCTGTTCTAACTTAATTAACTCAACATGTTATCTCAGTGACTTTCTAAAGAGACATTGATTTACTTACAGAAAGATTAATTACAATATTTCCTCACTTTTTAAATACATTTCAAGCAAAGAGCAAAAATGCTGAAGGGTAAAAAAGAAAGGAAGGGAAGAAGAAAGGTAGAAGAGAAGAATCTATAAAGAAAATGAAAAAATCAAACCATTTCAAATACATAATTATTTCTTTAACAGTTATGGTAGACATTGAGAAAGATATATTAAAAGAAAATATTTTTTACAAATTAAAAGCAGTTCCTGTTCCCAAAAATAACATTTGTTTGGGATTTTGACAACACTTCACTGTAGAAACAATGTTTTCTAAAAATAATAATAATAATAATAATGAACACAACAAAATTTTGTAATGCACAACATCACTGCTGAAAATTAACAGAAATTTAAAATAATTCTAAGACTTCTTAGCCTTCCTGAGCACAAGTTCTAATTTTCCTTGGGACTGTTTATCACTCAGAATTGCATTAGTGCACCAAAATTTCCATCTCTAGCACTTATCAAAACTCTTTCTTCAGAATTCTCCCTTTAAAAGTCTCATGCTTGTCTTTATTACTTTCTAATGTTAAGTTCTTGGCAAATATGTCCATGTATGTGTGTAGAGTAAAACATAAATTATTATAGAGATTATTTAAAAAATATCCTTAATCTATAGTTTTTTTTATTACTATATCAGTGTATAAGAACAAAAATGTATTTCCTTTTGTAAAGCTCAAGAAAGTGAGTAGTGCATAATCCCATATAGCATGAAGTACTCAATATACATTTCTACTTAAAGCATTAGCAAAATAGTAATTTTATTTATGTTGTGGAAGGGGAAGTAGGAACATTTTATTTTGTATTTTGAAAGAAAACATTTGACTTTTAATGAGAAGTCCTTATTTCAACATTTTTTTTTTTGCATTTTTGTAACATTTTAAAAATTTATTGGTGTCATATTGGTTAATAAAATTATATAGGTTTCAGGCATACAATTCTATAACACATCTGTATACTGTATTGTGTGTTCACCACTCCAAGTCAAGTCTCCGTCCATCACCATTTATTCTCCCTTTACCATTTTCTACCTACCCCACCTCCCTTTCCCTTTTTAATCCCTTCACCTTTTCTACCCAACCCCTTCCCTCTGACAGCTGTCAGTCAATTTTCTATGAGTCTGTTTCTATTTGTTTGTTGGTTTATTTTGCTCATTTGATTTCACATCTAAGTGAAATCATATGGTATTTGTCTTTCTCTGACTGGCTTATTTCACTTAGCATAATGCTTTCCGGGCCCATCCATGCTATCACAAAGGTTAAAATTTTCTTCTTTTATAAAACTGAGTAGTATTTCCTTGTGCAAATGTCCCATAGTTATCTTAAACTCATCTACTGATGGACACCTGGGCTGCTTCCATATTTTAGCATTTGTAAATCATGCTGCAATGAACATAACAGTGCTTATGTTCTTTCAAATTAGTGTTTTGTGTTTCTTCGGATTTATTCCCAGAAGTGATTGCTGGGTCAAAAGGCAGATACATTTTTAATTTTCTGAGGTATCTCTATATTGTTTTCCATAGTTGTTGTACTAGTCTGCATTCCCACTGACAGTGCAAAAGGTTCCCCTTTCTTCACATCCTCTTCAGCACTTGTTGTTTGTTGACTTATTGATGATGGCCATTCTGATAGGTATTATCTCATTACAGCTTTAATTTAACATTGAGCATCTTTTCATATGTCTGTTGGCCATCTGTATGTCCTCTTTGGAAAAGATCTTATTCAGGTCCTTTGCTCATTTAAAAAAATACATGAATATACAAATTAGTATGTATTCATGAATCCATTAATAACTATATATGACAATCTAAATGATCTGCCTAGATGGTAAATGACAATTTTTACCAATAAAGTATTACTATCATAATTCTCAAAATTTCACATATATTTGAATGAAGATAGTATGCTATTTCTACATAGAGTGTCATAGAAACTGTAATTCTTTATGTGCTCTGTTATTACTCTAAATATAATATGGGTACCAACTACTTCATATCATTAGGAAGGCTATAATTTAAAAAAGAAATTAACAATTGTTGGTGAGAATATAGAGAAATTATAACACTTATGCACAGTTGGTGGGAATGTAAAATGACATAGCCACTGGAGAAAACTATGGCAGTTCCTCAAAAATTAAAAATATAACTGCCATATGATCTAGCAATTCTACTTCTAGGTATATACCCCAAAGATTCGAAAGCATGGTCTCAAACAAAAGATGTGAACACGAATGTTCATTGCAGCATCACTCATAATAGCTAAAATATGAAGCAACTCAAGTATTCTTTGACAGATGAATAGATAATTCAAGTGTAGAATATTCATGCAATACAATATCATTGAGCCTTAATAAATAAATTTGATTCACACAAAAACATGAATCAACCTTGAAAATATTATGCTTAGTTAAAGAGCCAGTCACAAAAAGACAAATACTATGTAATTGCACTTATATGAGGTACTTAGAATAGTCAAGGTCAGAGACAGAAAGTAGAATGGTGGTAACTAGGGGCTGAAGGAAAAGATAAACTGAGGATTTCTCATTTAATGGAAACCCAGCTGAATTTTTACAATATGAAAATAGCTCTGTAGATGGATGGTGGTGATGGGAGCATATTATGAATACATTTAATACTATAAACACTGTACATTTAAAAATGGTTAATATGGTCAATTTTATTTTATGTGTATTTTACCACAATATAAAAATTAGAAAAAATAATTAAAATAATGAGCATATGAGACAATATAGAGTTTAACATTGAATATTCTAGCAGCCAACATCATGAGAAGAGTTTATCAGGCTCTTATAAAAGTTAACACGTAGTTTGGGTTTCAAAAGAAAGCTATATACGGAAATATGAAAAATTATTGGGATAAAAAATTAGACCTGCACAGAAGGTTTATTCTGTTTATTCCTAGCTTAGCTCAAAGTAATCATTATTGAATATTTATTTTTTTCTCCTTTCTCATGAAAAGGAGTTAAGTTCATAATGTGCTCTTAAGTCCAGGCCAACACATACCTGGTGTCCACTCTAGGTTTTAGGTAATACTGAGACATGTATTTTCTGATGAGACTGTAAGAAGCTTCTTCAGGTTCACAAAGGTGAAGATCAGTGGGAGGACATCATCCACTTTTACTTCTGGTTCTGAATCCACTGCAGATCTCCTGTTCTTTCTGCCTCTGGATTTCTAAAGGGATTTTATTGATTTCTGGACCACAAAAAATATCCCAGAAGCTCCTTTCCCTTTTGCATGTTTGATGGCCCCTCCATTCAACTCTCCTTTCAGTGCTCTTGAAGGATGTAACCCCTTCTCTCTAGCTCCAGTGAAGGCACTTCTGGAGGATATATTTTCAAATAGCAACAACTGATGCACCACTTTTCTGGATATGTGCCTTAATGGCCTCAGCTAGGAATACATCCATTTTGGGACTTGGGGAAGAAGCCATCAGTGCTTGTGTTTGGGTCCCTGCTAGCTGGCTGGCAGAAAGGATAGCCCAGTAAGGTATTTTGTCCTTCTCCTTTTTCTTTAAACTGATCTTTCTCATTCTTTTTTGTTTCCTTAGAAGGCTTGTTTTCTTTCTTTTCTTTAACACACATCTTATTTAATCATAATTCTGCATTTTGGGCTAAGTGCTTCCTAGGCAGTTCTGCTGGTATCTTCTAGGGCCACTGTAATGTATGAAGTCATCTGGCTGCTCAGCTGGGGATGGAACACATAAGATGGTCTCAGTCACATTTCTAATGGTTGCTACTGGCTGTCAGCTGGTTGATCTGGAATGCCTCAGCTGCAGTGGCTTGTCTGTGCTCCATGAGACCATTCATCTTACAGTAGGCTAGACATCACATGACGGCAGAAGCATTTCAAGAGAACAAGGGTGAAAACTGTAAGATTTACTGAGACCCAGACTCAGACATTACACAGTGTCACTTCTGCCATATTAATTTGGTCGAATCATGTAATAGAAAAGCCCGGGTTTTAGAGGCGGAGATAATAGACTTCACTTTTTGATCGGAGAAGTGGTTAAGTCTCATTGCAAAGGAGCATGCTTAAAGGTGTAAGGAGGATTATTGGAGAAATCTTAAGTTATCTACCACAGAATCGATTAAAAGTTTTTCCTAAGATTTTAAGAATAACACACTTAAGTATAACACACACACACACACAAAGTGCTCTTCTAAATTTATGGAACCAACTATTGATTTGAACCACCATTTCTTTTTTTACTCCATGCTTTAAGAGAAATCAAAGACTAATATTATCCAGGTGTTTTGAGTTTACCTTCTGATGTACATATGTAGTGACATGAGATGGATATGCATAGGTTGAATCACCAATCATTTTCAAAGATCAAGTTTCAAACATCAAGAGTTTTGACTAACTATACGAAAGTACACATCATCGTGTTCATGCATAGTTCTTCTGACGCTAAAGTGATTTTACTTTTCACAAATCAGTATCTAAGGCAGTTCAATAAATTTGTTCCCTTACCAGCAACACAACTTTGTCCCCAGAGTTCCCTGACCTCACTCCTGAAAGTAAATCACAAAAGAGGGCCTTGCCATAAAATATGCTTACAAACATTTGTGGAATGAAGTCTTGACTACGGTGCCAACCTACTTACCTCTCAGAGAAACTCACACTTTTATCCACCCAACTGCTAATGAGTAAAGCCTTCAATCAAGACCAATCAGCAATTTTCAGTAAACGTACAATATAAACTCCATCATAAAAAGACAGAAATTAGAAACTCTAAAACAATTCAGAAAGCATCTTGTCAAAATATATGAGGCCTAACCAGAAGGTATCCAACCATGTATTATGAAAAATAGAAATATTTATTGAAGAAGATTTAAGACACAGAAATATTGTCATAGGACAATGATGCCTCTGTCCCCTTCAGAGTAGCTACCATGGGACCTCACAGACTTCCCCTAATCACCATCAGCTGCCCCATTGTATTTTCCTGAATCTCATCAGTGTCCTGAAATCTCTTCCTTTTCAAAAGTGATTTTAGTTTGGGGAAAAAACAGAAACCATAGGGAGCCAAATCTGGGCAGTAGGGGAGCCAAGTCACCTGGGTGATTTGATGTTTCACAAAGAAATGGTGCACAAGATGTGCTGCATGAGTGAGCACATCGTCGTGATGAAGCTGCCAATCAGCAGTTGCAGATAACCTGTTGCCCTTAGCTGTGTCCTTCTGAATCATCCAAAGAGTTTCCACAGAGGAATGTTCAATCTTATCACAAAATTTGATACAGATTCTTTGTTCTACCTGTTTGGTCACTTTGAATGTGACAGACACACAGTATACATGCTTACCAATGGTGTCTACCAACCCCATTGACTAGTACAGTGAAGTTGTCATTGTTCACACATGTGCACTCTGGTCTACTCTCTTTGGCTGCCAGGTTACATCATCTCATGTGAACCATTCTCATTATATTAACAAAGGTTGGACTTTATCTGAACAGACCTTGTATAGTACCATATATTTACTAATTTTTGTTTATGTGATGGTTTCTTAAGAGTCTCAAGTTAAAATACATTTCCTTAAAACAACTCATAGTCATAGACAACAGTGTGATGATTGCTAGGGAAAGGGGGCTATAAGGGAACTAAATGGTAATGGAAAAAACAGAATAAAGATTATATAAAAAATACATTTCCTTAAAGAAGAATGTTTACTCAGAGAACACTTGAAACAGATAATCCAAAAACATTTTACAATGAGAGTTCTTTCTTTATTTTTCTCTCTATTATTGTAGAATTTCAGTTTGAATGTTGCTTTTTAGTCTCACCATCTGGCATCTCTTTTTTCTTAAATCCAGGAATAATCATCTGTTTATAAAACGTGGTAAACTAAAATGAAAGAATACAAATTCCAAATTCTGCATTTATTTCCCAATTATTCTTTCTCAAAAGAAGAAATACAGAACTTAGATTTTACCTGGTCCTGAACATTGCATCAAGACTGAATTTGAAAATCCAGATTTCTAGTGATGACCTTCAAAGAAGACACAAATAAAAGCAAATAGGCCTTGACACCCCCACCCAAGTATAATGACTTCAGTGCAGTGGTAACATTATCTGTTAAATATTAGCATGTTCCTCGTAGTCTGAGTACAAATTTCTCTTCTGCTTTGCTCTATTGTGATATTTTCCTTTGTTGTTATCTTAGATAAAATAAATATTTTTCCAGGCTGAATAAATAGGAATAATATAAATATAGAAAGCTTTTTATTATTAAACATTTTTTACTGTTTTTTAAACTAAAATAATTGACTTGGAAAAAATTAAGCTTCAAATTTTACACCACTTAATAAAAGATGCAGCCCTGAGAAGATAGATAAAAATCCAAGAGCTCTACTGAAATTCTAGGGTCAATGTATAAGAATAAGAAAATTAGTTATGGAACCATCATAGATTCTAACTGGAAGAGATCAATTTGATCTATGGAATTCTCCTGCTTTCTTTTTTTTTTTTTAACCAAGATTTCAACTCTGTTTTCTTTCAGAAATACTTAGGCAGGTTTTTATATTTTGTGCTCTGCATGTGAAGTTGTGCCACCTCTGGACACCACTTCCAAGAAAAATATGGAGCCACGGGGTGTCTTAGAGAAAGAGTAGTTTTAGAATTCTTTGTGATAAAATTTTGATGAAAGAAGAAGAGAAGTCATGTGACAGGAAGTATAAAGACTATAAACTAAAATTACCTTTTCTTGGCCTAAAATAATTGACTAAAAAAGCTTTAGGTAGAAGTTGAGGTAACAGAGTTATTTGAAATAGTATATGCTATTTGTCAATGTCTCATCATATAGAAAATAATCTCCTACATTTTGTGTATAATTTGATTTTAAATAATTGGAACATTTTTTAATTCAATTTAAAAGATTTCTCCCTTAGACCACCTTGAAAAGTAATCCATATACTGACACTGATGTTTGCATTGGGTCTATATAATCTGGCAAGGTAACCGAGGATAAGATCCATATGTTCCATAACTTATAAAAAGGTTCTGGGTAACACAAAGGGGACTAGAAATGACAGTTTGTATATCTTTCCTTAATCATGATAAGCTCTTTTTTCCTTACAGTATTATAAACATGCAAAATGATCAGTTTCCTATAATTAGACCCATTATGGCATCATCTACATGCAATTTACCAAGCAACAGTTGTGTTTTCTTTTAATCATTGAATGCCTACTACCCTATCTTTGATTTCTGCAGTTTGAATATGATAGGCTAGGTGTAGATTTTATTTATTTATTTTTAGAGAGAGAGGAAAAGAGGCAGAAATAAAAGAACAGAAACATTGATGCAAGAGAGAAACATTAATCAGTTGTTTCTTGTATGTACCCTGACTGGGAACCAAACCCACAGCCCAGTCATGTGACTGGATTGGGATTTGAACCAGTGATGTTTTGCACTGTAAGATGACACCCAACAAACTGTGTCACACCCATTAGAGCCCTAGGTGTGGGTTTTGTTTCTTCTCCTTCTCTTCCTCCTCCTCCTTCTTCTTCTTCCTCTTCTTTTCCTCCTCCTCCTTCTTTTTCTTCTCCTTCTTCTTCTTCTTCCCATTTATCCTTCTCGTTTTTCTCTAAGCTTCTTGGATCTGTGGTTTGGTATCATTAACCCTATGTCAAAAATAAGGAAACCCAAGCTTACAACAATTTTCTTTACCAAGATATCCCAGGTGGTGCCTGATGGAGTTACTAACAAACCCAAGAGTGGCTAATACAAAAGCTGCTATACCATGTCTTTGCATCCACCCTCAGTTTCTCCTCCACTATTCTATCACATTATCTTATGGTTTCTTTCTTAAAGTAGTCCATAAATCAACCTTTGCAGTCAGAAACTTTAAAAATATTATAGAGCTATATATGGCTTCAATATTCATTAAATTGCTTAAGGCCCAATTTTTTTTTGTAAAAAGTAGTAAAATAATCATCATGGAAAAGCATTATAAAGATGAGAGAAATAAATACATATATAGAAATATCAATATATCCATTAAATGGATTGATGGATATATAATTATGTCTACATTCATATGTGTGTATACTAAGTGCTAAGTACATATATGTTAGCCAGTATATGTTAATATAGCCAGTTACTCCCTATTTACCTCTAGTGCATATTGTTTCAAACCAGACCACTCATGTCTATCCTTCAGTGTTTTCTTCAATGGGAAGTGGTTCTCCCATTACTTACTATAAGTCCATATCTTACTGAGTTTCATGGCTTTAGGTGAAAAAATTGTCTTCTAAACTGAGTGCTGACTATCTCTAAAACCCCAAACAGTAACTCACTCCCCAACCAACAGCTGTAGAAGATTATATTAATAATAATAATAATAATAATAATAATAATATGTTTAGATGACTATTGCCATTTATAAAGCACTTACTTGTTGAGGGCCACCCTGACTGGCCTCAGGAAGCTGTGACCCCCTGTGACTTAGGCTGAGTGAGAGACCTCTGGACCAGGAGCCACTAAGGAGACAAAAACTTATTCCCCTGGCATGAACGCTACCTGTTCTGTGCCTGGCCTTTAATGCTTGATCAGTTTACCAATGATGGGTAAGACTCCTTAATGAAGGGGTGACCTAAGACAGGTGCTGACCACATAAAGGCCTGTGGAATAAGACTCATGAGGCTGTGGAAATGAAGGAGCTGCGGAAAGGAAGGGGTGATCGTCATCAACCCCTGCCCCCTCTTAGCCTGAGTCTTTGTACTTAGATGTGAGAATTCCAAGTCTCCTGGCTGCCTCTGTCTCCTGCCCTTCTTAGGGCTAAGCAAACAGCCAAAGGGGCAGCTCAGACCAGAGACAGTGGACCCCCGGGATAATCAGGCCTGGGACATAGAATATGCAAGATCCTGTGAGATCTGTTTGCTGGAGGAGGTTATTAACTTAGAATTTGAAAGCACAGACAGGAAAGCAAAACTAACCCTTTGAGCCATGTAGTCCTTTTCATATGATAAAACTCCAATCTCTGCCCGGAATCACAACAGGGACTCTCTTAGCATCTTTGTAAGGTACCTGTTCCCTTTGATCCCTTCTGCCAGACTGTGAATCCACAAACTGTGTGTACTTTCTCAACAAAAACCCACTGGGACAAAGGAACAGGGCTCTCCCCACTAGAGGGTGTAGCCATGTTTCTCTGTATCCCCACAGATTAGGATAAATCCTGTGAATTAAGCATGTTTAATGAACAGCCGCAGCCAAGAGGAATACCACGAGATGGCCGGGATGGTCGAGACCGAAAAATTCTTTCACACTTACTATTGACACACAGAATGTTCCACACTGAGCAAATATTTTCTTGCTTAATTTATCCAGGCTGCATAATGACTGATGGAGATTTGTCTATATAATCATTTCATGCACACTTATGTTTCAGTTCTAGTAGAAAATTAAAGAAAAGTGTTAGGAAATAATAAACATTCTAACTCTGATTAAAGAATCTTGGATCTAGAGTTTTAAGCAAAGGACTTGTGCTTCTACCCTTTGGTGACCCCTCTTCATAGTGACCTCCTTTTCCAAAACACCAGATTCCAGCTACCTTAGAATGAGCACAGTGTGGATTCTGATTCCTAAAAAGGCGTCTAATTATGGAACATGAATCTGTGCTCTGTCAACCAACCACCCATGAGCTGTTCACAACTAGCCTTCAAGTATATCCTGCAATTCCTGTAACTGGTACTGGCCTTATTTGTTCTTCTTTTTGGCTCACTGGTATTTCAAAAGGACTCTTGAGTTTTATTTTCCTTACCACTTGACCACCAGGTCTTTGATTATACTTGACATGTCTGTATTGACAAACTTAACTATGTGCTCTTGTGACATGTCTCATGCCTTTGGACACTGCCTGTTTCATAAATTGTTAGAGCTTGTATGTAATATACTTACCAAATCACAGCCCTCCTTTCCACAGGACTGTGTGATTGTTGGACTTACCATTTGTAATATTCTTTGTTAATTCAAGCTGAACTTTCTTGTACTTACTTGATCAGAAATAAATAATAATAATAATAACAACAACAACAACCTGTAAAGATTTAAACAAGATCACTAAAATCACGTTTCTGAGGGAAGGGATAGAAGTGATTTAAAGAGAAATGCATTTTCTGAAAGGGTAGGATGTTAACCAACTAGTTTTTTCTAAGTAGTTTGAATTTGTTCATTAGATTAAATAGAGCCATTGACGTGGAGTGGAAGGGAAAATGAGGAGAAAGTTACAAATTGTGGCACACTGCCAAGGAAAGATTAAAATGAGGAGCTTAAAATGTTGGACCTTTGTGTACAAGGGATTAGCAATGTAAAAATAAAGGTAAACACTAACACAACATCCACAAGAAAAATTCCAAAATATTTCAAAATTTTGCCTAAGGCTAACCTTGAAAGACCAAAACATACCTCAGAAAGGTTGTCCATAGTGTAGGAGAATTTATACCTTATTTTCCCACATGGAAACAAGTAAAAGGAGGCACATTGAGCTGCATTTGAGGGAGACTTTTTTCCTCTGGTATTTGCTAATGTATCAATTCAAGACTAATTTTTTCCAACATTTTCCTAAATATGTTACCACTTGCTGTTTAGGAGTTCTATATATTTCAAGCTTTCATTCACAGTTGTGATGCCAGCAGAATTCAAAGGAGAGGCAGACGAGCTGTTGCTAGTACATTCAGAAAACTAGAAAAAAAATGGAAAAAGGAAACTATTAATCCATACCTTGAAGGTAAAGAGGTTGAGATAATTAAGTTCTACTCTTGACAATATTATAGATTTGTGGTTGTACAGCCTGTTGTTTTCAAATCCAAATACTGGGAGAGTACAGAAGGAAGAGATGTTTCAAGATCAGAGGATAGTTAAGGAACCCTTTAGCTCCTCTGTGTTTGCACTAACCTAGAATGAGAAGTCAAAGCAGTCTATCACATTAGATTAAATCTTTCCTCAATTTCACATTGCTAAAAAGAATAGACAACTTGTTCTCAGCGTATATCAGTGATGAAGAAAACAAAAATCATGGACACACAGATTCTACACTCATTTACAGACAAACCCTAAATGATAAAAAAATAACTGTTTTGAGCCATGTTACAAAATCATAATCACTATCACACTTGGTAATATGAGGCAATTTTAATTTTCTAAAGCAACAGTATTTCTGGAAAGTATCTGACCTATAAATTTAAGAATATGTTAATTTATTCAGAAATTATTTGTCGAGTGACTACAATACACTTGGCAAGTCCTGGGGATGCATGAGTGAACAAGAAAGTCTACATGTAAGGAATTTTCCAGTAGGGTGAGGGGTGTGTGTGTGTGTGTGTGTGTGTGTGTGTGTGTGTAGGGGTGGCAGAACATGGACTGTAAATAAACAATCAAATAGGAAAATTACCAAATTGTGAAAAGGGCTGAGAGGGACTGAATGGATCATTGGTTCAGGTTTGCTGGATGGGGAAACTTGCATGATATTTAAACTGAGATCTAAGAGACAAAATGAGTCAATGAAACAAAGATTAAGAGTTCCAATTGGTACATAGGGTTCTGGGTAGGAATAAAGGAGTAATATCCAGTGTCACTTTATTGTAGTAGGTGAGAGAAAGAGGGCTAAGAGAAAGGTCACGGGTTAACCAGGAGCTAAAACATATCAGGCCTTTTAACCAAAATAAAAATTTGAATTTGGTCTAATTGTGATGGGGGGCTATGGAGGGTTTGATGTAAGAGTAAATATGACACGATTTATAATTTTTAAAGCACCCCATTGGCTTCTGTTTGAATTGTTATCTAAAGCACAACAAACATTTTAAGATAAAGGAAAATACGTGGTTGCTTCTCCAAAGCAGTCATTCTCTTGCTCATTCTCAAATAGTTGAGTGCCAGTTTGGGACAAACACTGTACTTCTTGCTGGAGATTCAACATTAATTAACTCAAACATGGATCCTTACTCTCATAGAACTTACTGTCTGAAGAGGGACATGAACATTAATTACATAATCAAAATAAAGTTGTATAACAGCCATCTGCAAAAGTGCTCTGGAAAAAGAAAACAAGTTTTGATGTGATTATATAACAAAGGATCCAAATCTGACTGTGTAGTCACTGAAAGCTTTACATGGGCTGTGATCAAAATAATGAGTAGGAGTAAACCGATGACATTTACCCTAAGTGCAGCAAAGATTTCAAGCAGGCTTTAAGCAAAGGGATGACATGATTTGATGTGAGTTTGGAAGTGATCATTCGCTCTGGCTACAGTTGAAAAATAAACTAGAAGGAGAACAGAACAAATATAGAGGAATGTGTGAGGCTGTCCACTTAGGAGATAACAGTAGTAGCTAAGAACAGAGTGAAGGTTAAAACAAAGAGCAAAACTGATTCCTTGGATATTGAAATAACAAAGTCAAATTGATCTTGGTGATGGATTAGATAGGAAGAGAGATACAGAAGGGAATGAATGTTCTGAGCAGGTGGATAAATGATGATGCCATTTACTGTGAGATGAACTAGTGAAAGAAAATCGGGTTTGATGAGAAGGACTGTGAATCTGGTCATGTACATCATGAACTTGTAATATCTTCAAAATATCCAACTGACATATCAAGTCAGTAGTTGCATATACTGATATACCATAAAAGAGCTCCGAGCTAAAGAAATAAATCTGGGGATCACCATGGTAACCAGACTATGGAGGAGTTGAAATTTCCTAGCAAGAGATTCTAAGTAGAAGGCCTATTTGTGAGCTTTAAGAAATCCCAGAAATTGATGATGTTCAAAAAGGAACTGCTTGAAAAGGAAATCTGAAAGACATGGCCTGAGAGGTAACAGTGAAGAATATCAAATAATGTCAAATAATTATCAAGAATAGAGAGGAGTCTGGAAGTTTTCTACATATACAAACTAATAAGCTAATCTGTTATTGTTTTATGAAAGCTGAAAGAAGACACGAGACTCCTGGGTTAGAGACAAACAACTTTATTATTCACAGCAAAAATAGTAGTCACAGGAGCAACATACTGCTCTTGCTGGTTCCCTCTCTCCTCTGAATCCCATGGAGAGCTGTGAAGTGTCCATGATACGATGCATGCACATTCCAAGTATTGCATTACAGGAGAGGAATATTTATTGGAAGATTAACACTTTTGTAGTAGGGTGAGAGCAAGTGTGCTGTATACGTGAAATAAATGTTATACTTTGGATTGCTTGCTGGAAACACAACCCTGAAAATCAGCCCGAATAAAGAATAATAAGGCAAGGAAAGAGGGGGGCCTGGGTGGAGGGGGGCAAAGGGAAAAAAAGCAGGGGCAACTGTAATAACTAACAGTAAAATACAATTAAAAAGTACATTATTTATTTTTCTAAGAAATAAACATAAGTCATTAAAACATAAAACATTTAAAAACAAAAAGAAATACAAGCAAAAAAGAACAGTCAGGAATTTGCAGTCTTGGAATAGTCAGGCAGAACATACAGAAATGCTCAGGGCCCAGTGCAGATTGCATCTTCTCATAATGACAAGCAAATTGAAAACAGAAAAAAAAATCGCAAATGCCCTTAACAAAATGGATATCATCGTTAACCTAATTAGAGTCTATTTCGTCAGTGCGGTGTTACATGAAAACTTATTATAGTAGGGTGTATGTGGGGTTTGGAAATAAAGATCACAAACATAGAATAGTTTTTACAGGAGATTCAACTAAAACAGGATAAAAATAGAAATGGTAACGAGATTGTGTATTAGAATAAAGAAGTTTTTGTTGTACATTTGGTCTTTAGCATCTTTAAATGCTGATAGAAATGATCAAATAAAATGTTCTACAAACATCAGAATTTAAGACACCATTAAGTTTTTTTTTTTTTAGATATTATTTATTTATTTTTAGAGAGAAGGGAAGAGAGGGAGAAAGGGAGAGAAACATCAATGTGTGGTTGCCTCTTGCAACCACCCAATTGGGGACCTGGCCCACAACCCAGGCATGTGTCCTGACTGGAAATCTAACCAGCGACCCTTCATTTCACAGGTTAACACTCAATCCACTGAGCCACACTAGCCAGGACTAATGCTGTTAAATTTTATTAATCCTATTTATGATATCATTATGTATTGAATTGTGTATTCCCCACAAAAAATATATTGAATTCCTAATCCTTAGTACTTCTGAATGTGACCTTACATGAAAATAATGTCTTTATAGATGAAAAAGATTAGGTCATTAGGGTAGGCCCTAATTACAATAAATATGGCTGTATCCTTATAAAAAGGGAAACTTTGAGCTCAGAGGCAGACACACAAAGAGAGAAGATGATGAGAAGACTTAGGGAGAATGTCATCTACAAGCCAAAGTGTCCTGAGACCAGCAGAAGTTAGGAGAGAGACATGGAACAGACTTGCCCTCACAGCACTCAGAAGGAATTAACTCTGACCACATCTTGATTTCAGAGACCATGTCTAGCCTCCAGAACTGCAAGAATAAATTTCTGTTGGTTAAACCACCTGGTTTGCAGTACTTTCTTACAGGAACTTTAGGAAACTAATACAGACACATTTTTAGAAAGACTGAATTTTGAATATAAGAAACAATAGCAAAAGGTAAGACTTCTTTTTTATGGCCTTGTGGTAACGTGGGGATTATTATGATAAGTCAGAGAAAGACAAATACCATCTGATCTTATCTGTGGAATCTAATGACAAAATAAACTGATGAACAAAATAGAAACAGAGGCATGGTTGCATGGGACAGACTGACAGCTGTGTACATGTCTGTGTGCACACACACACACATATATATGTACACACATACACACAGACAACAATGTGGTGATGGCCCGAGGGAAAGCAGGGTGAAGATAGGAAGGAGTGGGCAAAGAGGGGAAAACAGAGGTGGAAAAGACTGCTTGGGGCAATGGGAACACGATGCGATGTGCAGTTGTTTTATGAAGTTGTCCACTTGAAATCTGTATGGTTTTGTGAACCACTGTCACCCCAATAAAATCAAAGTTAATTAATTAAGACAAAAAAACAAAGATTAAAACCTTTTGAACACTTCATTTCACTGCATTTCAGCTGAACCACGGTCATAGCACACATTTTCAGTAGTGTATCATATTGAGAGTACCACTAAAATGTTCATTCTTGAAGAAATCTAAAAAATATGTAAAAAGGAACAAAAAGTTCTTGTGTGTTTCCTTAGCACAATGAGAATTAAAGTAAATTAGCTTACTTCATGGATATTCAATCAGTAAACACTGTACATTTGTTAACATAGGTTTTCAAAGTAAAATGAAGAATACAATTCCTTTTAGGTATGCACACACAAAAAATTGAGATATCTGGGGGGTAATGACTTCCTGAAATGGCCTAAGCCAGTTTGTAGGAACAGAAAGCATAAGCAATGACTCCTCCAGACTTTAAAAAAAAAAAACCTAACCACTATGGTTTTACAGTTCCTCATCTGAACATGAAGAATTATATTAGATCATCTCCTATAATGATTATGGGATTTACTTCAAAAACATATGTTTTTAGTATAAGTGCCTTGTTTTGCACAAATTGAACACGAGTCGGGCTTTCTTGCTGCTGAAATCATTCCTGATTGCCTACGCATAATCTTTGTTCTCATATAAGCTTTGTATGCCTTTGACATAGATATCAAGCTTTTCTTAATTTATGTTTTTCTTATTCTAGTTTCCCTGAGTATGCTTGTTTTTAAGGTTTGCCTCAGACTCCATCTGGGGCTCTCTTTAATTCTCTCAGAGAGAATGCTCACCCATTCATGTGGGTCCAGCTAAGAGGAAGGAAGTGCACATCTGCACCTACAGCTGGATGAGGGCTCTCCCGTGGGCCAGCTATGGTCAGTCTTCTACATCATTAATATAAATCAGTTTCTACAGTCCTGGACCCCAAACAGTGTCTCTATCTTATAACTATTACGATTTCTTTGAGGAAGTGAAAATGCACTTCCTCTGGCTGAAGAGTCTTGGGACATTTCCATTTAGCTCTCCAAGTGCGTACAGATATCACATGAGTTTCTACTTGTAGCAGAACTGAGACATAAATTGAAGACTTTGACCACATGATCAGAGAACTATTTCAGCAAAGTCAAAGGTAAAGAAAGTGCTCATGGACAACCAGAGAAACATGTACCCCTTTAAGTGAATAAAGAAGGAAAATTGGCCCAAGTTGTTAAAGTCACTTCAGACTTTTGCCAGTTCTTCAGATTGAACACTTTGTTGATGAAACAAAACTCAAAGGAAATTTCACAATTAGCTCTCTTATTTCCCTAGCTCTCCAACAAAACAAAACAAAACAAACAACAGATTCCAAGGTGGTAGTGAAGGCTACACCCTCATTGTGCAGGTCAGTGCTTATCAAATAAAAAAATAGTTCAGATATCTGAATAGAACCTTTACACAGAAAGCAAAATACCAAGCATACCAGCCTAGCCTTGCATGCTGGCTGTGTGCGCAATGTTATTCCAAACAGCCTCTGGTCACAACAGTGCTGGAAATAAGTGGATAAGTTGTGGTGTTTTAAAGACAAATAAAACATGAAAAGTCCATATATTTATACAAAATAAACCCATCTTTTCACTTATACAATATGCTTTTGTACCAGGGTTTGCATTTAAAAAAAACATAGCTTACACTTAAGAACTCTGAAACAGCAAGTCTTAAGTTAATAAGAGTTAGTTTTATCTTTATTATTATTATTTAAAAGCTATTTTGTATATTGCCAACTAGGGATGTAATTACACACAGGCACACACTTCAGTATAATTTTATAGTCCATATTAAATTGTTTTAATTACACACATTTGGATGTAAATAAAATCCTAGAAACTCATCTAAATATTTTTTTCCCATATAGCAATAGCTAGACTTTGGGGAATAAAGAAGGGGGGAGTGATATTCTACACAAAAAGTAATTAAAATATTTTGGGAAAAACTTCTCTTAAATCAGTACCCTAGTGATTACATTCAGTGTTGTTTCTCAAATTTACTTCTCTGTATATTATATTTAAAAAAAGTATTATGTCCATTATCAGTTATTTTTAGAAGCTCAGTGCATTCTCAAGAGGAAAACATACCATTAAAATTATATAGGATATTTTTTAAAATTTATTAAAAGAAATGGTTACTTAATTCTCTTTTTAAATGTATGGATATTATTGTTTAATTGTATTTATACTATAAATACACTCAGTTTTAAGTATATTGAAAGATATTTATAAAACAATCTCATCATAAATATTTTAAAATATAATTGAAGAATATTCCAGGGATATTTTAAGATAATTAAGAATAATGTATTATCTTCATTATTAATTTTTTCTGGATTATGATCTGTCTCTTACATTGTTTTCACTGACAAGTGCATTAAAAATAAGGAACTAAAGTCCAATTATATTCTTTCTTAACCTTCTCATGTGGAATCAGTGATGAGAGCACTCATATGGCATCATGAATCATTTCCTTTGAAATGACTCAACAATCAGGTGAAAATAAAAAAAAACTTAAAAAAAAAGAGGTCATGACAGATTTTTTTTGACAAAAGCACTTGAGAGAATTTAATGAATTCTCCTCCATGTGGCTTCAAGCTACCAACACACAGGTCCCACCAGCACTCTTAATCCTCTCCTCAGCTCTTCTGCTGAAGAATTTGCCCTTCACAATGACAGGCTGCTTTGGGAGCTTTCCTTTACCCCAAACTTTGTAGTACCCTGATCACACCACATCAATGATGGGAGCAGCTCTGGGCTTGTTTTTGGCAACATTTACCCATGTCTGCTCACTGACCAAAGTCCACAGTTTATCCTGGTTGACACTGGGGCAGAAGTTCTCATTCTTCTTTAAGTGGTAATGCCTCATACCAACTTTCCCAAAGTATCCTGGGTGATATTTGTCAAAGTTGATCTTGTGATGATGCAAGGCACCAACATTACTTGGCCTCCCTCCCCAGTGCTTCCTGTGCTTGCTGATACAACCTTAGCCATGTCTCACGTGGCCCTGAAGTTTCTGGGTCTTCCTCAGTCTGGATGGCATGTTGGTGGCCGAGTTGCTGCAGTAGGTCATGACAGATTTGAATGTCATTGAAATAACAGGGAGACTGAAACTATGGGAAAGGAAGAAAAACTCTAAAGGAAGACACTATGGAAGAAAAAACTTAAGCCAATACCTAAAACTTGGGAAATGCCACCCTGAGTTAGGCAATTTTGTATGTCATAAACTATGTTAAGTTTTGGATATATCAGATAAATTTCCAGGGACAAACCTTCCTGGTAAGTCACAGTGTACTGAGTCTATGAGGGATGGTAAGCAAAATTTTCATTTTCAACTTTTTTTTAAAATACGGAGTTCATTTTAGATCTTTACACATGAATGCTACATTGTTTTTTTAACAATGTCTACTAACTGTATAGGAAATGAAATTACTAAAATGATGGTGTTGTTGTTTTTTTTTTTAAAGATTTTATTTATTTATTTTTAGAGAGGGAAGGGAGGGAGAAAGAGAGAGAGAGAAACATCAATGTGCGGTTGCTGGGGGCTGTGGCCTGCAACCTAGGCATGTGCTCTGACTGGGAATCGAACCTGCGATGCTTTGATTCGCAGCCCGCGCTCAATCCACTGAGCCACGCCAGCCAGGGCTTGATGGTGTTGTTCTTTTTAACACGCCAGAATTATGCCTTCTATCTACATAGCTCCCCTTTATTATAGTTATACTTGTCAAAGGTCACATATATCCAGTCATGCTGCTTGTACTCAAAATACCCTTGAACTCTTCCAAGACTGTATCATAGCTTCTTAAATATCTTTAATGGAGACAACATTTCTTTATAAATTATGCTCTTTTTAAACAATGATATAAACATAGTCTATAGTTTAAAACTACTATAAAATGATTTTTAAGTATTAATTAATAGACCTTATTTATTTT
Source organism: Tonatia bakeri (assembly GCA_004024845.1). Classification (NCBI taxonomy): domain Eukaryota; kingdom Metazoa; phylum Chordata; class Mammalia; order Chiroptera; family Phyllostomidae; genus Tonatia; species Tonatia bakeri. The sequence goes on along the minus strand of PVIA01008882.1, from coordinate 4,452 downwards.
TTTATTTCTGTTCCCATTTTTGCCTTTCCCCCATTCAAATGCCTAAACAGATGTTCTCAAACCTGGCTATACTAGGCTGTATTTAAAAAATACTCTTGTCTGAGAGGCTTTAGGACTTCTGGCCAAGATGGAGGAGTAGGTAGATCTACTTTGCCTCCTCACACAACCAAAAGAAGGACAACAACAATTTTAAAAACAAAAAATAACCAGAATTTCCAGAAAATTGAACAGTATGGAAGTCTGACAACCAAGGAGTTAAAAAGAAATATTCATCCGGACTGGTAGGAGGGGCAGAGAGGACTCATGGTAAGGAGGTGGCTTGAGGACTGGGGCAAGCAAGGTGTCAACTGGCAAACCAGGCAAGGTGGCAGTGAGTAGAGTGTATAGTCCCACATTTGCATGCAGATAAACTGCGAGGAACAACTGGGAAGTGAGACAAACTGTGAAACCCAGGGTTCCAGCATGGGGAAATAAAGCTTCAAAACATCTGACTGAAAAAATCTGTGGGGGTTGAGGAAGGAGGGGAGATTCCCAGCCTCATAGGAGAGTTTCTTGGAGAGACCCATAGGGTACTAGAATGTACACAAACCTACCCACCCACCCAGGAATCGGTACCAGAAGGGCCCAAATTGCTTGTGGGTAAAGGATGAAATGATTGAAAGCCTACAGAAAGCTGAGCAAGCAGGACTGTTTCCTCTCCAACCCCTCCCTCACATACGGTGCCACAGTGCAGAGAGATAGGTTGCCCTGCCCTGGTGAATACCCTGCTCCACCACTTACTATGTAACAAGCATGTGGAGACAAAAAAAAATATGTCTGAAATGAAAAAAAGATCAAAGCACCAGAAAAAGTACAACTAAGTGATCAAGAGATAGCCAACCTATCAGATGCAGAGTTCAAAACACTGATAATCAGGATGCTCACAGAAATTGTTGAGTATGGTTACAAAAAAAAAAAAAGAAAGAAAGAAAAAAGTGAAGGCTATGAAAAGTGAAATAAAGGGAACCCACAGTGAAGGGAAGGAAACTGGGACTCAAATCAATGGTTTGGAGCAGAAGGAAGAAATGCACATTCAACCAAAATAGAATGAAAAAAAAAGAATTAAGAAAAAATGAGGAGAGGCTTAGGAACCAACTTTAAACATTCCAACATCTGAATCATAGGGTTGCCAGAAGGCAAAGAGGAAGAGCAACAAATTGAAAACTTATTTGAAAACATAATGAAAGAGAACTTGCCCAATAAGGCAAAAGAAATAAACTTCCAGGAAGTTCTGGAAGCCCAGAGAGTTTCAAGGAAGCACACACCAAGGCACATCATCATTACATTACCCAAGATTAAAGATAAGGAGAGAATCTTAAAAACAACAAGAGAAAAGGAGACAGTTACTACAAAGGAGTTCCCATATGACTATCAACTGATTTCTCAAAAGAAACCTTACAGGCAAGAAGGGGCTGGAAAGAAGTATCTGAAGTCATGAAAGGGAAGGACTTTCATCCAAGATGACTCTATCCAGCAAAGCTATCCATTAGAATGGAAGGGCAGATAAAATGCTTCCAAGATAAGGTCAAGTTAAAGAAGTTCATCATCACCAAGCCCTTATTATATGAAATGTGAAAGGGACTTATCTAAGAAAAAGAAGATCAAAAATACAAACTGTAAAATGACAACAAACTCACAACTATCAACAATCGAACTTCAAAAAACAAAAATGAACTAAGCAAACAACTAGAACAGGAACAGATTCACAGAAATAGAGATCACATGGAGGGTTATCAGTGAGGAGAGGGAGAGGGGAGAATGGAGGAAAAGGTACAGGGAATAAAAAACATAACTTGTAGGTATGAAATAGACAGGGGGAGATTAAAAATAGTATGGGAAATGGAAAAGCCAAAGAACTTACATATATGACCCATGGACATGAACTAAGGTGGCAGAATGATGATGGCAGGTGGGTACAGGGTGGAGGGCAGTAAAGGGGAGAAAATAATGGGACAATTATAGTAGCACAATCAATAAAATATATTTTTAAAAATATTCTTGTCTGCAATGTACTTCTGGAGGTAAGGCTCACACACTGATTTTTTTTTTTTTTTCCAAAAGCTCCAACAGAGGATTTTTTAGTGCAGACAATGTTGGGGGGAAAAAAACTGATTTAGGCGATTTTACATTTATTGCCTCAAAGAAGTGATTTGACAAGAATGAAATAAGAAATAATCTTTAGTCTCTATCTGTGTGCTTTGGAAGTCTACATCCTTAAAGGAAAGTTGAATGTTCAAAGAGGCATCTCCTGCCCCTAGACTGAGAAATGATAGGAGAGATGAAGGAGTACCAGAGAGAGAGAGTTAAGAAGAAAGAGGCTAAGGTAAATATGTCACATCCAAAAAAAAAGGGGGCCAATGTAAGGATAAAGGATTCCAGCTCCACATAAGTGTATGCCTTTGTCACTCACACCAGGGCTCACAGTAGCTGTTTGGTCCCACCACATCAGTTGTCAACTCACCTTTTGTAGCACCCCACACTTTTTCCAGATAAGGACAGAGTAACCTTGAGAATTTGAGTCTGTACTTTCTTTTTCAAACTAAGACTTGAAACTTCTACTTGCATACCCCAGAGAACTAAATGTGATAGTATTTTTATACAGAATTACTTATGTCAAATTATCAAAAGGAAGAGACAGGAAAAGAAATTAAATTTGGGAAACATATCATGGAAGTGGTTCTGTTCATTTCTGTTCTTAAAATGCATAGGCAATAAAATGCTTTGTAATTATTTCGTATTGATTTTACAATAGATTATCTTATTTTATAGATGAAAATATAGAGGGAAATATCATGAGCCATCCTTAGCCACAAAAAAACACAATTCCTGAACCTGTTCTTTAGCCTATGAAATCTCTCCCATTTGGGAACTGAATTTTACGCCATCTGGCTCCAAAATGAGAGCTTGCAATGTCAGGCAGTACTTGGAGGAAACAGCTGCATACAGATCACTCTGAAACCCTCGTAAAAATATACGGTAGTATCATTTTTTTTCTTTTTAAAAATGTTTTATGAGATCCCCTATAGTATCTTTTACTAGTCTTGCTGTAAAAATAATGTTTATGGTGATTGAATATACTTTCAGTAAATAGCTTCTGTGGCTATCAAAAGACTTTTTCTTCTACATTTAATCACCTAGGAGGAAAGAAATGATGGCAAACAGATTTCACTGCCTTAAACAATATTTGTTAAAGGAAGACTGTTGCCCTAGAGCATCTTACTCAGAAAGTAATTTCCTGGTCACTGCTTTGGAGCCATGCCTTTTTATTTAGGATTTTCTTTTTTCAGTGTGAATCAGCCTTTCCCCCGTGTCTTACCTCTATCTACATAGGCCTGAAATGACATCATGGTCTTTTAATATCACAGTGATCGAATAACATCCCCCATTTGTTTGAGGCTAACCAGGCTCAGATATATTCCTGTGTTGGTGATGTTATACCTTATTTTGTATTCTTAAGAGAACAATGACCTTTTAGTAAACTATGGATGCATATGAATCTATGTGGCTGGACTTAATTACATAGCTTTTGAAATAAAACCTCTCCTCAGCAGTCTTAGAAACTCGTTACCCATTAAAATGTGATGTATCTCTGAAATAAATTTATCAAGTCAATTGACACTAATATTAAATAATCAATTTTTCAGTAGATTTAATATGTAAGGTTTCATGTAGATTTCAGACAGATCTTATAAGCTCTAGTAATAGTATTAACAATGACAATAATAAAACTGCAACAAGTGTTTTGTGATTTTATATAAAATAGATTAATTATCATCATTAAATGACAGAGATTAAGTTATAAGAAAATATTTCTAAGGGGAAACCAATAACTGGTCAAATAAAACAAATAAATTATAGTTTCCTAAGAACCAACCCAGCCATGTAAAGAATGATGCTAACATGTAACCACATTTAAATGGAGAGAGAATATTACTAATAAATTCAATCTTTATAATGCTAATATTTTGATTATTTGGATATTATCACTAACTCTGTACCAACCGCTCTGCAAATACATTCTCAATGAGTCAAAATTCTGCCTTAAAAAGCTATGAAAAAATTATTTTACTGTATAGTAATGTTTGTGTACCACCTGTATTGATAAACTTCACAACGACTTTATAAACTGGGTGATTCTGATCCTGGCTCCTACTATCTGCTACCCAGCTACAAAATTAGGCCCTCACCTGTGACTAACCAAATACGTGGGTTCACTTTGACTTGTATGCGTTTGCCCAAAATACGAGTAAACATCCTAACAATTACTGCTTCATCTTGAGACTATTTATCACTTTTAAGAGTACATGTAACTATATGGTAATGTGTAAGGCAAAGTTAGATCTAGGGTGATGGCGACTTCTGAAGATATTGCTCAGCGTCTCACTGTTTTTACCATTGTTGCATTTTTTTTTA
>PVIA01008881.1:0-66878 GCA_004024845.1 Tonatia bakeri | reverse complement strand
GCCTGCATTTGTTCATCTAATTTATGTCCAAAGTCAACCAATTCTGTGAGCTTCCTGATCAACAGTGCTTTGAACTGTGCATCTGGTAATTCGGCAATTTCTTGGTCACTTAAAAAAATTGGTTCTGGGGCTTTCAAATATGTTTGAGCCATCTTTTTAATTTTCCTTTGGTTTGGTTGCGGCTGTTTCGTAAGGGCGGAGGAGCCTTAGGTGTTCACGGGGCGGGGCACCCCAGTCGCTGGGTTGTGACGTTGATGTGGGGGCGGGGTCTGAGAGGGAACAATGGCGCCTGCTCCACTCTCTCTAGGACTTCTGTTCCCTCCAATGCCTCCCACAAGCAAACTGGGCCCTTGCTGTGCTGGCTCCTGGGCGGTGGGCTGGTGTACTTTCTCGGACTCTGTGGGCTTCCCCGAGAAGTCTCCTGTGAGGCTGGGAGAGTCTCCCGGCCTCAGTTCCAAGACGAGGCTCTTAAGCTTTGAAATGCTGCGGTGCTGCCCGTTTTCACTTAGTTTGTGCGCAAACGTGTGGCTGTGGACAGCCAGCTGCCCTGTGCCCCTCACTGGGTCTGCTAGTCACCTCCGCGCTTCCACGCCCAGCGTCTGCCACCCGTCTGTCCGCTGCCGTCTGCGCGCCCGCGCCTGCCAGCCAGCGCCTATTCCCGCCGGGACCCCTCGACCCCACTTCGCAGGCCTCCCGACTCCGCTGCTCCTTACCGGTCTGGATGTACTGGAACCCGACTTCTGTTCAATTAATTTCTCTCTGTTCTGGTTGTTAATTGTTTCTCAATCTTTGTTGTCTTCAGTCTTGGTTGTGCGAGGAAGCACAATTCGACTGCCTATGCCTCCATCTTGGCCGGAACTCCCAAGATTTCTGAAAAAAAAAAGTTGATGCTTTTAACTGATGAAAGAGGGACAATTTATTTGCAGGCAAATTATATTTCTTATTTCTACTTTTCTTCTTCCATATTTTCTGTACTGTATGTATTTTTACAAACACTCCAAAAATACAATACAAAGTAATAAAAAATTTAAATGGGAATATGAACTTCATAATTGCTCTTTATATATGTTAGCAGTTGATGCATACAAGTGAATAGATTAATTGTGAGTGAATCTTACAAATACAATGTTGAGGGGAGAAGCAAGTTACCAAAAAGGCTTATTTTGTGATACTCCTCAAAAAGAACAATAATCTAGATTACAGACCAGCAAACTTTTTGTGTATAGGTCAATCCTGTAAACATTTAAAGTTTTATAGGCCATACTTGGTCTCTGCCACAGTTCTTCAACTCTGCTGTTCAACTTATAAGCAGACATAGAAAATATATAAATGGCCCTGGCTGGCATAGCTCAGTGGATTGAGCAAGGGCTGCGAACCAAAGCATCGCAGGTTTGATTCCCAGTTAGGGCACATGCCTGGGTTGCAGGCCATGGCCCCCAGAAACCACACATCGATGTTTCTCTCTCTCTCTTTCTCTCTGCCTTCCCTCTCTAAAAATAAAAATAAATAAAATCTTAAATATATATATATATATATATATTTCTGTTCATTTATATTTATATATATAAATGAACAGGCATAGTTGTGCTCCAGTAAAACTTCATTTACAAAACAAATAGTTAGCTGCATTGTGCCTACAAGACATGGTTTGTCAACCCTTACTCTAAATTGTTTAGGGATACAAATCCATGTGTGTCACTGTAAAAAAGAATTTATTACTGTAAAAACCAAGCTATGATTACCAGTTGGGGAGAGGTAAGGGTACTGGCTAGGAATTCATGGGGAAACTCCAAGGAAACAGTAATGTTTCATTTCTTGATTTCAGTGGTTATTACTAGCTGTTCACTATACAATGCATTAAACTTTACATATATTTTATACCCTTTCCTGTACACTATATTTTATAATAAAGATGTATAATAATTGAGAAATTGATTGACTGGAAATAAAAGTGAGTTTAGTATTACAAAAACAAAAAAGGAATTCCTCATATGCCATTCTTTAGTACACTTTTTTAAAAGTCCTAAAACTCACATCTTATTTTCACATGGGCCCAAAACAAGATTCTCATTTAAAATTTTGCAAGAAATAAAAAGAGGCAACTGAGAGATAAAGGACATTAACTCCCAACACATTTTTCTTGTAAAGCTATCTCTTTTCGTCTCTGTGAAGACAAGCTTTGGTGTCAGCCACACTTCATTTTAAATCTGGTCCCTGCCATTTACTAACTAGGGGAAATTGGGCAGAGGTACCTAACCACACTGAGCTTTCATTTCTACATTTGCAAAATAAGCCTAAGAATACTTATCTTTAAGGATTCTGAACTGAGAATGATTGGATAGATAAATAGATGATTGATAGATGAATAGATAGCTAGATGGATGGATAGATACAAAGATGATAGATGATAGAAAGATAGATGATAGATAGATAGATAGATAGATAGATAGATAGATAGATAGATAGATGATAGATAGATAATAAATACTAGCAGTGTTTACTTTTTTGGAATCACTACGTTTCTGAGAACTCTCTTTCCACAGTCATTTATTTCATTATTGGGGCTATTAAATTCAATTATACCAAGATTTCCTGAACATTTTACTTTGCCAGGCATAATAACATTTCCTGCCACCAGGCAATGGGCTAGATGTGAATAAGACCCCAAAGTCATTGCCCGTGAGAAATTCACAGCCTAGCAGAGGAGCCCAAATACATTCAAGATCTACTCTGGGAACCCTGAAGAAAGATGCCACAAGTTGGAGTCCCTGGAAATCAGAGTCATAGTAGAGCATACAGAAGGTACATCTTCAGATCACTGGGTATGAAAAGGAAAGGAAAGAAGTAGGATTTGGCAGAGAATTGAGCCATGATTCAGTAACAGCAGAGGCCTAAGGAAATTCTGAAACTGGAATTATTCTCCAGAGTTGTCTTCAGATTTAGGGTAAGATATCAAAACCTTTGTATCCCAGTATTTACTACTCTTTGGAGACATGCCTCTCTGTCCTAGCTCTGGGATAGGGGCATGACCTTAGGCAAAGCAGTTCTCTTCAAAAGAGGAAATTCCTGGTGGAAGTTGATAGCTGAGGGCCACATTTCTCTGTCACTTCCAGCATTTTCAGAGGGAAAGGGAATTTTTTGTTCATTCATGTAAGGTAGCTAGGAGGGAGGTCATTGAAGACCACCACAGCTCTGCCACTAGTTGTTGAATGATCCTTTCCCTGTGCCTGCGTTCATTTTTGTCAACTATATCAAAAGCCCTTCATGGGCTCTGCAAAGAAAAGGAGCTCAATAAAAACATATATGCCAAAGAATGCTGAGACCAGTTTTGAACTTGTGGGGAAAAAAAGGTACAACAAATGAGGCAGCATTTTTTTTGCATTTCTTGTTTTTCTTCTATTATGGTTTTTGTCCATCATTTCAAATATCTTTAATTAATGGTACATTTTTTGACTTCTGCCCCCATGCTTTTAAGGCAAAGGATATGTTTCTAAAAATCTATGAAGAACTAAATAATAAATAAAGGGACAAGCAGTGAAGTACTCCTCTGAAGAAGGCATATAAATTGAAATCCCAAGCAGAAAATGGTGCAGCTCGTTGTGGTTAGCGACAGCCATGGAGGGCCTCTTGCATAGATGGCTTCATCTCAATTACTTTTATTCATTTTCAGGAGCTATGAGGTATAATCTTGCCAGTCCACCTTGTGGCATTAAATCCAAGATACCCTGAGAAGCAGTTGACTTGGGTACATACAATGATCCAAGCACTTTAATGATTTGAACAAAGTTCTGTTTTCAACTCACCTAGATCCATAAAGTGATTTTTCAGCCTTTCAACTTATGAAAGTCAGAGAAAGCCAGGGGGAAAAAAGGACTTAGTGGAGGAGCTCAGAAAGTTTGGTACAGTTCACAAAGCACTGCCTGAGCACCCATTCTGTGCCAGGCCCTGTGCTGGGGAGATTGATAACACAGATAGATTCCCTGTCCACTAGCAGTTTCTAACTTACTAAGGTATACATACTATCAGAAAAGCAGACAATTTTTTTTAAATTTTAATGTATTTTCTTTCTTTTTTATTCTTGTTCAAGTACAGTTGTCTTCATTTGCCAGCTACCACTTTACCCTACCCAACCCACCCGCATCTCCCACCCTGAATCCTAATCCCCTTTAGTTTCATCTACAGGGCGTGTATATGTGTTTTTGACGACCATTTCCCTTTTTTCCCCCATTATCTTCCTCTACCTTCCCCTCTGGTTACTGCCACTTTGTTCTTAATTTCAATGTCTCTGGTTATACTTTGCTTGCTTATTTGTTGTGTTGATTAGGTTCCCCTTGTAGGTGAGATCATATGGTATTTGTCCCTTACCACCTGGCTTATTTCACTTAGCATAATGCTCTCCAGTTCCATCCATGCTGTAGCAAATGGTAGGAACTCTTTTTTTCTTTCTGCTGCATAGAATTCCAATGTGTAAATGTACCATAGTTTTTTGATCAATTTATTTATTGATGGGCACTTAGGTTGCTTCCAGCATTTGGCCATTGTAAATTGTGCTGCTATGGACATTGGGGTGCACAGGTTCTTTTAAATTGGTGTTTCAGGATTCTTAGGATATAATCCCAGCAGTGGAATTGTCAGGTCAAAAGGCAATTACATTTTTAGTTTTATAAGGAAACTCCATACTGCTTTCCACAGTGGCTGCACCAGTCTGCATTCCCACCCACAATGTCCTAGGGTTCCTTTTTCTCCACAACCTAGCCAGCACTTGTCATTTATTGATTTGTTTATGATGGCCATTCTGACTAGTGCGAAGTGATATCTCATTGTTATTTTAATTTGCATCTCTGTCGACTAGTGATGCTGAGCATCCTTCCATCTGTCTCAGGGCTTTCTGTGTGTCCTCTTTGAAGACAGAGATTCTTTTCCCATTTCTTAATTGGATTGTTTGTCTTCCTGGACTATAGTCAAGTGAATTCTTTATATATTTTGGATATCAAACCCTTGTCCGAGGTGTCATTTGCAAATATGTTTTCCCATATGGTTGGTTCCCTTTTCATTTTGCTGATGTTTTCTTTAGCCGTGAAGAAGATTTTTATTTTGATGGAGTCCCATTTGTTTATTCTTTCCTTTATGTCCTTTGCTCCAGGGAATTTATTGGTGAAAATATTACTGCATGGAATATCTGAGATTTTCATGCCTATGTTCTCCTCTAAGACTTTTATGGTATCACAACTTATATTTAAGTCCTTTAGCCATCTTGAGTTTATTTTTGTGTATGGTGTAAGTTGGTGATAGGGTTTCATTTTTTTGCATGTAGCTGTCCAGATCTCCCAACACCATTTGTTGAAAGGCCTATTTTTACTCTATTTTGTGCTTTTGCGCCCTTTGTCAAATGTTAATTGACCATAAAGACATGAGTTTATTTCTGGGCTCTGTATTTTGTTCCATTGATCTTTGTGTCTATTCTTATGCCAGTGACAAACTGTTTTGGTTACCGTGGCCTTGTAATACAGTTTGATATCAGGTATTGTGATCTGTCTTACTTTGTTCTTCTTTCCAAAATTACTGCAGCTATTTGCATCATTTATGGTTTCATATAAATTTTTGAAATGTTTGTTCTATATCTGTGAAATATGTTAATGATATTTTAATAGAGATTGCATTGAATCCATAAATTCTTTTGGGTAGTATGGACATTTAATGATGTTAGTTCTTCCAATCCATGAACACAGTATGTGCTCCCTTTTGTTTGTGGCTTCCATAACTTCTTTCCCCAGTGTTGTGTAGTTTTCTGAGTATAAGTCTTTTACCTCCTGTTAGGTTTCTTCTTATGTACTTTATTTTTCTTGTTGCTATAGCTAATGGAATTTCCCCCCTGATTTCTGTTTATGATATTTCATTGATGGTATACAAAAAATCCTTCTATTTTTGAATATTGACTTTGTATACGACTGCTTTGCCAAGTTCACTTATTAGGTCAAGCAGTTTTTTTGGTGGAATCTATAGGATTTTCTATGTACACTATCATGTCATCTGCAAACATTGACATTTTTGTTTCCTCCTTTCCAATTTGGATGCCTTTTATTTCTTTTTCTTGTCTGATTGCTGTGGCTAAGAATTCCAGTACTATTTTGAACATAAGTGATGAAAGCCACATTCTTGTCTTGTTCCTGTTCTTAGTGGGAAAGCTTTTAATTTTTGCCCATTGAGTATGATGTTGGCTGTAAGTTTTTCATATTGGGTTTTATTATGTAGAGGTGTGCTCCCTGTATTCCCACTTTGTTGAGTATTTTTATCATAAATGAGTGTTGTACCTTATCAAATGCTTTTTCCGCATCTATAGATATGATTATGTGATTTTTGTCTTTCCGTTTTCTTATGTGATATATTACATTTATTGATTTGTAAATATTGTACCATCCTTGTATCCCTGGGATGAATCCCACTTGATCATGATGTGTGATATTTTTAATGTATTGCTGGGTGCAGTTTGCTAATATTTTGTTAAGGATTTTAGCATCTATATGTATCAGTAATATTTACCTGTAGTCTTCTTTTCTTTTGTGTCTTTATATGGTTTTGGGATTAGGATGATGCTGGCCTCATAGAAACAGTTTGTGAGTCTTCCCTGTTCTTGGATTTTTTTTAATAATCTGAGAAGGATAGGGGTTAGCTCTTACTGAAATATTTTGTAAAATTCTCCTGTGAAACTGTCTGGTCCAGGGCTTTTGTATGCCAGGAGTTTTTTATGACTGCTTTGATTTTTCCTGCTGTTATTGGTCTGGTTAGGCTTTCTGCTTCTTTTTTATTCAGTTTTGGAAGACTGTATTCTTCTAGAAATTGTCCATTACACCCAGGTAGAAAAGCAGAGAATTATAAGACTGGTTGCATGGGTAGGGACAGTCAGTCAAGAATAATGATAAGAACCATTGTTCAGGAGATAGAATTCTAAGGACTTAACAGCATTAAAAGATATATTGCCACTGGCAAGGTGAGAATCAATAATGGTCTGTGTACTGATAGAAATATACTCCGTTCTATGTCCAGCAATCTGTAATCCCCAACATATGCCTACCTCTACTAGAGGCATCTTTAATTTAATTTTCACAATGCTTCTAAATTGTGAGATTAGGAAACAACTCACACAAGCCCTATAGATTTTTGTGGCTGCTATTAACATTTACTAGTGTGAGGAGGGGAAGGGGAATAGGGAGGCAATGGTAGAAAGTAAAGGTTGGGGCCCTGGCTGGTGTAGCTCAGTGGATTGAGCGTGGGCTGTGAGCCAGGCATCGAAGGTTCGATTCCCAGTCAGGGTACATGCCTAGGTTGCAGGCTGTGGCCCCCAGCAACCGCACATTGATGTTTCTCTCTCTCTCTCTCTTTCTCCCTCCCTTCCCCAGCAACCGCACATTGATGTTTCTCTCTCTCTCTCTCTTTCTCCCTCCCTTCCCCTTCCAAAAATAAATAAATAAAATCTTTAAAAAAAAGATTAAAAAAAAAGAAAGTAAAGGTTGGGAAATAGCTGAGCAGGAGTTCGATCTTGAAGGACATTGTATTATATGAGCTACTAGGCAGTCATCAAACGGTTTTGAAAATATGAATGACAAGCTCTTATCTTTTCTTTGTAATTAAAATTTTATTTTACGATAATTGGGGATTCACATGAAATTATAACAAATAATACAGAGAGATTCTGTGTACCCTTTACCAATTTTCCCCAATAATAAAAACTTTCAAAACTGGAATACATCACAAATAAATATTGACTTTGATGTGGTCAAGATATGGTACATTTCCACAAGGATCCCTCATGTTGCTTTTTTGTTAACACATTCACTTCCTTCTGGCCCCCACTCCCTACCTAAAACCTGTTCTTCATTCCTATAATTTTGCAATTTCAAGAATATTATATAATGGAAATAGACATTATGTAATCTTTGGAGATATTTTTTTACTCAGCATACTTCTCTGAAGATTCATCTAGGTTTTTTCATGTATCAATAGTGTATTACTTCTAATTGCCGAGTAGTAGTTTGTGATATGGATATGGTGCAGTTTGCTTAGGCATTCAAAAGTTGACAACCATTTAGATTGTATACATTTTTTTTTACCATTTTGAGTAATACTTCTATAAACATTTGTGTACAAGTGAATCCCCATTTGTACACAAGTTGAGCTTAAATTCCCACTTCTCTGAGACTATTGTCCGAGAGTATAATTGCTGGGTCATTTGGTAGTTGTGATTCTACCATTTTATTTCATTTTTTATTGTTCTGCAATTACAGTTGTCCCCATTTTCCCCTCATTACTCTCCCCAGCCCTACTTACCCCTACCTCCCTTCTTACTCCTTTCCCCCTTTGGCTTTGTCCATGGGTTCTTTATATGTGTGCCTTGATGACCCTTCCCCTTCATTCCCCCATTATTCTCCTCTCTCCTCCTCTCTGGTTACTGTCAGTTTGTTCTTAATTTCAATGTCTCTGACTATATTTTGCTCACTTGTTTGTTCTGTTGATTAGGTTCCATTTATAGGTGAGTGATTCTACCATTTTAAATTAACACCAGCATAATACTTCCCAGTTAAGAAAGTATTAGGCTAAGTGAAATAATCCAGGCAGTGGAAGACAGATAACATATGACCTCACCTATAAGTGGAGCTTAATGAAAAAAAAACTAGCAAAATAGAACCAGAAACATGGAAATAAGTAACAAACTGACAGTGACCAGAAGGTAGGGGGCAGGGGGATAATGGGGAAAAGGGGAAGGGTCTAGTCAAGGAACATGTATAAAGGACCCATGGACATGGACAACAGGGTGGGGACTGACTGAGGGAGGGGGCAGTGGAGAGCAGCAGGGGGAAATTGGGACAACTGTAATTGAACAACATTAAAATAAAAAAGAAAATTCCAAAAAATAAGTTAATTAATACCAGCAATGTATGAGTGATCCAGTTTTTTTTGCATCCTTGCCAATATTTGGTGTCATCATTATTTTTTATTTTAGTCATTCTGATAGCTTTGTATTGATATCTAATGGTGATTTTAATTTTTAATTTGCATTTCTGTAGTGACTAGCAATGTTGAAAATCTTGTCATGAATTTGACATATTGGGCATAATATCTGGTCATGACTTTGCATATCTTCTAATTAAAGTGTTTGTTTTATTACTATTGAGTTTTGAAATATTTAATACATATTATAGATATGAGAAGTTTGTCAGATATATGGTTTACAAGTGTTTTCTCTTAGCCTGTAGGTTGATTTCACATACTCTTAATAGGATTTTTCAAGGCTTATAATTTTAAAAAAATTATGATATCCCATTTGTTGATTTTTTTAATGGAGTATGGTTTGGTGTCACATCTAAGACTTCAACAAGCTGTAGATTGCAAGGATTTGCTCTTAATTTTACATTTTATATTGAAGTCTGTGATCCATTTTGAAATTTTTATGTCACAAGATTTTGTTCAAGGTTCTTTATGTCTATTAGTATCCAATTTTTCCAACACCATGAATTAAAAAGATTGTACTTCCTTCATTGAATTGCTTTTGCATTGCTTTTGCACCTCTTTAAAAAAAAATCAGTTGGCTGTACTTGTGTGAGGTTATTTCTATTTTCTATGCTATGTTCCATTGATCTTTGCATCTGTCCTTCTACCAGTATCACAGTCTTGATTACTGTTGCTATATCTAAGTTTTAAAGTTGTATTCATTAATTCCTCTTACTTTATTCTCCTTTAAATCATTCTACTATTCTACTTTCTTTTAGATTTACATATTAATTTCAGAATTACCTTGTTTTTATTTATAAAAATCTCCCTGCAATTTTTGCAATTTTTATAGAAATTGTGGTAACTCTAGATCAATTTTGTGAGAATTTACTTCTTAATATGTTGAATTTATTACATGAACACGGTATGTCTCTACATTTATTTAAATCATCTTTGATTTCTGTTATCAAGATTTTATAGTTTTTACTGCATGTTTTGTTGACTTTATACTTCAGTATTATAATTTTTATGTAATTCTAAATGGTATTGTACTTTTAATTTTAGTGCCCATGCACCTATAGTTAGTATATAAGAATACAATTGATTTGTTTATATTGTTCTTGTATTCTGAGGCCATGCTGAACTTAGTTATTAGTTCTAAGATTTTTTGTAGATGCCTTGGAATTTTTAGGTAGACAATTATGTCATCTTAAAATAAGGATAGTTTTAAATTCTCTTTTCAATCTGCATTCCATTTATATTATTTTCTTGCCTCATTGAACTGACTAGGATTTCCAGCATTATGTTAAATAAGAGTGGGAAGAACAGATATCTTTGTTTTGTTTCAGATATTAAGGAGAAAGTGTTGTCTTTCATTATTAAGTATGATATTAGCTGTAGATTTTTTGTAGATGCTTAGTATTAACTTGACGGAACTCCCTGTGTTTCTACTTTCTGAAAGTTTCTATTATGAATGAGTGTTGAGTTTTGTCAAGTGCTCTCTCTGTGTCATTTAATATGATCATGTTATTTTTCTTCTTGTTCTGTTAATATGGTAGATTACATTGATTCAAGTTTTATAATATTGAACCATTTTTAAAATATTATCTATTTACTATTTATTTATTTATTTACTTTTTAGAGAGCGGGGAAACAAGAAAGAGAGGGAAACATCAATGTAAGAGAGATACAGTGATTGGTTGCCTCTCACATGGGGAGCCTGGGCCACAACCTGAGCATGTGTCCTGACTGGGAATCAAACCTGTGACCTTTTGGTTTGCAAACCAGTGCTCAATCCACTGAGCCACATGCTCCAGGGCCATACTATCTTTGATTCCTAGAATAAACTCTGCTTGATCATGTAGTATAATTGTTTTTATATTTTGATGAATTTTATTTATTAATATTTTGTTCATTACTTCTTAAACATTTTGTTAATGATTTTCCTGTATATATTTTTCAGATACTTTGGTTGGTAGCTTTCTATTTTGCACTGTCTTTGTCTGGTTTTGGTATTATAAAAATACCAACTTCATAAAAAAGTTGGAAAATGTTCTCTCTGCTTCTATTTTTTGGAAAAGATTGTGTAGGATTACTATTTATTCTTCTTTAAACATTTGGAAGAGTTCTTCAGTGAAACCATCTTGTCCTCATTTTTTATTGCTATTCTATTACAGTTGTTCCAACTTTCCCCTCTTTCCCCTCTCCAGCCCATCTCACCCCAGCTCCCACAGTCAATCCCCACACTATTGTCCATGTCCATGGCTCATTCATACATGTTCTTTGTCTAGTCCCTTCCCCTTCTTTCCAACATTATTCCCCTCCCCTCTCCCCTCAGGTCACTGTCAGTCTGTTCCACATTTCCATGTCTGCAGGTTCAGTTTTATTCATTAGTTTATTTTGTTCATTAGATACCTCTTAAAGGTGAGATCATATGGTACTTGTCTTTCACCAACTGGTTTATTTCACTTAGTATAATATTATTCAGTTCCCAGTTTTAAAACTATTAATTCAATTTCTAAGAAGTTATTTGAATTATCCATGGCATACCGAGAGAATTAGAATGGTTTGTGGGATTTTTTTTTACTTGATCCACTACATCAAATTTCTAAAATTTATGTGTACAGATATGTTTGTAATACTTACTCATTATCCTTTTAATGTCTGTAGGAAAGTAGTTATATTTTCTTTTAATTCCTGATATGGTAATTTCTGTCTTCTCTCTTTTTTGTCAGTCTTGCTAGATATTTGTCAACTTTATCCACCTTTTGAAATAACTGGCTTTTTGTCATTTATGTTTTTTTCCTGTTTTTCTGCTTACAGTTTCATGAACTTCACTCTTATGTTTTTTATTTCCTATTTTCTGCTGGCTTTGAGCTCATATTTTTCTTTTCTATTACTAGATTATTGAGGTGGGAGTATAAATTATTGATTTGAGATTTTCCTCTTTTCCAATATATAAATTTGGCACAATAAATTTTCCTTTCAGCACTGTTTTGATGTTTTTCACAAAGTTTGCTCTATTGAATTTTAATTTTTATTTAGTTCAATGTATTATTTTATTTCCCATGAGACTTCTTATTTGACTCATGTACTATTTAGTAGTGTGTTGCTTAGTATTCAAATATTTGGATACTTTGCTGTTATCTTTGTTATTCATTATTAAATTGATTCTGTTGTGATCACAGAATATAATCTGTATGATTTAAATTCTTTTAAGTTTATTTAGGGTTTTACTGGGACCAAAAGTATGGTCTATCTTGTTTTGCATTCCTGGGCACTCATAAAGAATATATATTCTGTTATTAAGAGGAGTTTCAGATAAATGGATGGATTATAGATAGATGATAGATAGATGATAGATAGATAGATAGATAGATAGATAGATAGATAGATAGATAGATAGATAGATAGATGATAGATAGATAGATTATGTCAACCTGTTGTTTGGTATTGCTGTTGAATTTTCTATACCTTACTGGCTTTCTGTCTAGTTGTATTGTCAACTGATAGAAAGGAGTATTGAAATCTCCAACCATAATTTTGATTTGTCTATTTCTCTTTCAGTTCTATCAATTTTTGCTTCAAATATATTGTGGTTCTGTTGTTTATTGCATGCATATTAATTGCTGTGTTTTCTTTGGGGATCATGCCTTTTACCATTATACAATATCCTTTTCTGTCTTAATTATTTGCTCTTAATGAACTTTACCTGATATTGACATAGTAACTCTTGATTTTTTTTCTTAATGCTCTCTTGGTATATATTTTCCATCCTTTTACTCTTATAATGTCTCTATTATTATATTTGAAGTATGAAATGATTATTTTATAGACAGAAATTAATTTGTGTTTTAAATGTACTTTATCAGCCTCTGTCTTTTAACTTTAAACTATGTGTTTTGAACACTTAATTTAATTTAATTATTAACATTAACACTTAAACCTGCCATTTTACTTTTGGTTTTCTCTTTGTTCTTTCTACTTTTATCTTTCTTTGTTTTATTTGTTCTTTCTTATATTGTGTGAACATTCTTTAAAATTTTATGTTGATTTATACATAGAGTTTTGAGTTTATCTCTTTGTATAGCTTTATAGTGGTTAAATATTACTTTATTTTACTTTTTATATTTTTAGTTTATTTTATTGTTTGTATTATTTTATATATATAAATCTTATCAATCTACTGTTGTTGTCATGTTTCCAGTTTATTTTACCTAATTTAAAGTATAATTGTCTTAAGTATTTCTTCTACACACATTGAAAACCACATCAGAACAACATCAGATAATGTAACTTTTGTTTAAAATATCAGATAAGAGGTCTGCCTGGAAAAAGTCCAGCCATTGTTAATATGAGAAAAGTTTGCACAGTATTGATGTAACCTGGCAGACAAGGAGAATATACTGGAATGCACATGTGTGAACAATGATGACCTCGCTGTACTAGTCAGTGGGAGTGGTAGACACCATAGAGTGAGCATGTGTACTGTGTGGCCAACACATTCAAAATGACTAAGCAAGTAGAGCAATTAATCTACATCAAATTTTGCATTAAGCTTGAACCTTCCTCCACAGAAACAATTTGGATGATTCAGAAGGCTTTTGGGGACAATGCAATGACTACAGTGCAAATAAAAGTGTGGCACAAACATTTCAAAGATGGTCAAAAAATCTGTTGAAAGTGATACACATTCTGGAAGACCTACAACAAGCAGAACACCTGAGAATGTTGAACATATATGGGCTGCAATCAACAAAGATCGGAACTGACATTGCAAGAACTAGAAGCTGATCTGGGGATTCCAAAAACTACTGTGTCCAAGACTTTGATGCAGGGTCTTGGCATGAAATGTGTTGTGACAAAATTCATTCCACAGCTTCTGCTACCAGAGAAGAAGGAACTTTGTGCTGCAGTTGTAATGACTTGATTCAAACCACTACTAATGAACCAGATTTCCTCAAGAAGGTCATAACCAGAGATGAATTGAGAGTCTATAGCTATGATTTGCAAATGAAGGCCCAGTTTCCCCAATGGAAGTCGCCTGGTTCTCTATGCCCAAGAAGGCACAGCAAAGTTGCAGCAAGATCAAGATCATGTTAACTGTGGGGGTGGTTTTTTTTTTTGGAAGATTTTATTTATTCATTTCCAGAGAGAAAGGAAGGGAAGGCAAAAGAGAGGGAAACATCAATGTGTGGTTGTCTCTTGCACCCCCACTACTGGGGACCTGGACTGCAACCCAGGCATGTGCCCTAACTGGGAATTGAACCAGCAACCCTTTGGTTTGCAGGCCAGCACTCAATCCACAGAACCATACCAGCCAGGGTGCTAACTGTGTTACTGCTCTGCAGTGATGAATGTTCTGACTATCCAATAGGCCTCCTCTGATATCACTTGAAAAGGGAGAGAGAATGAGAGGTACCCTGTTTTCACCAGGTGAGGGTGTAAATCCAAGCTTCCTACATGGTCTTCACTGATAGGTAGTGCTGGGGGTGCTCAGTACTTCTCAGTAGTAATAAAAGTCCTGAATCCCTACTCAAGCTTCTACCTCCTTGGCAGGGGATGTTTGAGTGCCTTGGCATAGCCTAGTAAGGGTGGAAGTCTGGGTTTCCCAATTGTTCCTTGCTGGTATGGTGGCAGTAGTTTTTTTCTGTAGTATTTGGCTGGAGTAGAGATGTTATTGTTAAAAAGTATTAGTCTTCCTAGACTTCCTTTTTTCCAGTTCTTTGGCTAGCAAGGGCAGACTTTTATTTGGACTTTTGGTCTATACCTGTTGGCATTTGTGGGTTGCTGGCTTCTTATTGTCAAATTTGGGATATGTGAGGCAAAAGGAAACCTGAGGAAAATCATCAGGATTTTGTTCCTAGGTGTTTGCAGTCTCTAACCAGTCTGCCTACTTCTTTTCAACATTCCAACTCTTCTTACATTCAGTTTATATATAATGTCATGAGCATATAATTTTAAATACTAGGAAGACTGGGGAAAAAGTAGATGCACTCCATACTTCTAAAAGGAGAAATTCATACCTATTTTAAAAGATGACTGTGGAGGCAACACAGTGAATGGGATTAGAGAATTCTTGCTGGGGGCCTGGACAGCTCAGGGGAGTGCAGTAATGTTGACCCCACTATGTTTGATTATTTGCTATTTACTTAGTCAGTTTGGGCTTCTATAACAAAATACCATGGACTGGATGTCTTTAAAAAAAGAAATTTATTTCTCACAGTGTTATTCCAAGCTGGAATTCCAAGATGAATATACTAATATATTTGATATTTGGTAAAGTCTCAATTCCTGGTTCATAGAAAATCGTGTTCTTGCTGCATCCTCACATGGTGAAAAGGGCTAGGGAGCTCTCTCTTTTTAAAAAATATATTTTATTGATTATGCTATTACAGTTGTCCCATTTCCCCCTTTATTCCCCTCCACCCTGCACACCCCTTCCCACCTGCATTGCAACACCATTCTTAACCTCCCCCTGTCTATTTTCTACCTACCATTTATGCTACTTATTCTTTGTACCTTTTTCCCCTCTCTGCCCCTCCCACTCCCCCACTGATAACCCTTCATGTGATCTCCATTTTTGTGATTCTGTTCCTGTTCTAGTCATTTGCTTGCTTTGTTTGTTTGTTTGTTTGTTTTAGGTTCAATTATTAATGGCTGTGAGTTTGTTGTCATTTTACTGTTCATATATTTTATCTTCTTTTTCATAGATAAGTCCCTTTAACGTTTCATATAATAAGGGCTTGGTGATGATGAACTCCTTTAACTTGACCTTTTCTGGGAAGCACTTTATCTGTCCTTCTATTATAAATGCTAGCTTTGCTGGATAGAGTAATCTTGGATGTAGGTCCATTGCCTTTCATGACTTGGAATACTTCTTTCCAGCCCCTTCTTGCCTGCAAGGTTTCTCTTGAAAAATCAGCTGATAATCTTATGGGAACTCCTTTGTAGGTAACTGTCTCATTTTCTCTTGCTGCTTTTAAGATTATCTCCTTAATTTTAGTCTTGGGTAATGTAATTATGATGTGCCTTGGTGTGTTGGACGCCCTCCTTGGGTCCAACTTCTTTGGGACTCTCTGAGCTTCCTGAACTTCCTGAAAGTCTATATTCTTTGCCAGATTGGGGAAGTTCTTCTTCATTATTTTTTCAAATAAGTTTTCAATTTCTTGCTCTTGCTCTTCCTCTTCTCCTTCTGGCACCTCTAGGATTCAGATGTTGGAACGCTTAAAGATGTCCTGGAGGTTCCTAAGCCTTTCCTCATTGTTTTGAATTATTATTTCTTCGTTCCTTCCTGGTTGAATGTTTCTTTCTTCCTTTTCCTCCAAACCATTGGTTTGAGTCCTGGTTTCCTTCCCATCACTGTTGGTTCCCTGTAGATTTTTTTTTAAAAATCATATAATGCAACCTTCATTGCTGTCTGGGTCTTTTTTTTTTTTTATGCTTTTGAAGTACCCAGTGAGTTCCTGGAGCATCCTGATAACCATTGTTTTGAAGTGTGCATCTGGTAGGTTGGCAAACTCTTTGTCACTTAGTTGTATTTTTTCTGGAGATTTGAACTTTTCTTTCATTAGGGCTAATTTTTTTTTTTGTTTTGTAGCCTTTCTTATGTAGTAAGGGGCAGAGCCCTAGTTCTTCACCAGGGCAGGGCAGCCCACATCACTGCCCTGTGATGCAGTATGTGGCGCAGGGGTCCCAGAGGCAACAGTGCAGTTTGCTCCACCCTCTGCTGATTTTCAGTCACTTCCCCAGCTACCCACAAGCAAATTGGGCCCTTCTGGTGCTGATTCCCAGATGGGTGCGTTTGTATATGGTCTAGGACCCTGTTGGTTTCTCCTATGAACTCTCCTGTGAGGCTGGCAGTTTCTTCTGTCACCTCAACCCTCACAGGTGTTTTCAGTTAGATGGTTTGAGGCTTTATTTCCCTGCACTGGAACCCTGGGTTGTGTGGTCTTTCTTGCTTCCTAGTTGTTCCTCCCAGTTTACCTGCACACAAATGTGGGACTGCCCAGTCTGCAAGACACCACCTCATTGGGTCCTCCAGCTGCTACCTTGCCCACACCAGTTCTCCAGCCACTGCCTTTATGTGAGTTCTCTCCACTTGGCTGCCAATGTCCGCCCCTCCTACTAGTCTGGATGAATGTTTCTTCTTTAGGTTTTTGGTTGTCAGTCTTCCATACAGTTTGATTTTCTGTCAGTTCTGGTTGTTTTTGTTGTTGTTGGTTTTAAATTTGTTGTTGTCCTTTTGGTTGTTCAAGGAGGCACAGTTTGTATACCTATGCCTCCATCTTCACCAGAAGTCTCCAGGAGCTCTGTTTTATAGGGTCTCTTTTATATTAGGGGCTCCACTGTCATGATAAAATTGCCTCCCAAGTACTATCACATTGGGGATTAGGTTTCAATACATAAATTTAACCATAAAAATCAATCTATAGCAGTTTTAGTGGTCATTTTTCTTAAAAAAACACCTTTTGCAGAGAAAGAAGGGTGCTGAGAAGCTATGTGGCAACTGTTGCTCAGATATCACAGAAAAGATGATAATTATTTAAATGTTACTGGACTCACACTAAAATGTTGGGCTGGGCCAGGTGAAAAGAAGGGCAAAATTGGATGTCTAGATTTGAGACTTTTCAGGTATCTTTATTGACATTTGTATCAGCATAGTTGAAATATATTTTAGAGGCACCCCGTTGCAATGTTTAATACTTGGAACAACCAAACGTGCAAAATTCCATGACTGATTTGAGCTAGTGTCCATTAAAGGATGAAAGGGAAAATTTCTTTCAAAAGTCTGTTTCACAGTTTGTGTACAGTGTAAGGCAATTTGTGTTTATAAACTAAGTGGCAACAATGCTAATTGTTGGATATAAAAAAAACAACATATGACAATGAATAGTTTTCAAGGCAGATTTCTGATGATATGAAGAGCAAAACATCTGATGAAAACATAGATGTTTTCTTTAGCTCTGCAGAAGGTTTTTATTTTGATGAGGTACAATTTGTTTATTCCTTTCTTTGTGTCCCTTGAACTAAGGGACATAGTGAAAATATTGCTACATAGAATATCTGAGATTTTCCTGCCTATGTTCTCCTCTGAGACTTACATGGTGTAAATTTATATTTAACTCTTGTATCCACCTTGAATTTATTTTTGTGTATGGTGTGAGTTGGTGATCAGGTTCCATTTTTTTCCATGTAACTAATCAGATGTCCCAACATCATTTTTTGGAGAGAATATTTTACTGTACTTTATACTTCTGCCCCCTTTGTGAAAAAATTAATTGACCATAGAGACTTGGGTTTATTTCTGGGCTCTCTAGTCTGTTCCATTGTGGTCTCAATATGTATATTTTAAAAGTTGTTTTATTTCAACATGCCTGTGTTTACATTAAAATGTCTCTTTCTATAGGCAGCATATACTTGTGTTTGATTTTTTTTTAAATTCAGTCTGACAATCTCTGCTTAGCCATAGTAATTTACTTGTACTTTTCTTATAAATCATATGACTTTTCAGCTCATATAGCAACAATACAAACAGCTAACATTTTTAATGTTTGCTATGCATTAGTTACTATTCTAAATATTTTACATATATTATTTCATTTATTATGTCCTTATAATAAACTTATGAAGCTGGGACTATTATTATTTCCATTTTAAAGAACTTTAGGTGTGAGAACTTGAGATATTAAGTACAGGGTTGGGCAACAGTTAGATTACAGTTGTTTGTGTGGAAAAAGACATGCAGGTTATGGTTATTACAATAGCTTTATTAACACTGTGCTTTGTGTAACCACAACTGTAAACCTACTTTTGTCTACCCCTGTATTTTGCTAAGTTATCCACAGACAAGTTAAGTGATTTTTCAATAAAAGACATGTGTTTTCCACAGTGGCTGCATCAGTCTGCCTTCCCAGTGGTGCACTAAGTTTACCCTTTCTCCACATCCTTGCCAGCACTTGTTATTTGTTGATTTATTGATGATAGCCATTTTGACAGAGGTGAGATGATATCTCATAGTCATTTTAATTTTCAGATCTCTGATGGCTAGTGATGTTGAGCAATTGTTCATATCTATAGGTCATCTGTATGTCCTTCTGGGAGAAATGTCTTTTCAGGTTCTTTGTCCATGTTTTAATTGGATTGTTTGTCTTTTAGATGTGGAGTTTTTTAAGTTCTTTTTTATTGTTCAAGTACAGTTGTCTCTATTTCCCCCAACCCCACCCATCCCGACCTCCTTCCTTGAACCTGCCCCCTTTGGCTTTGTCCATGTGTCCTTTATACATGTTCCTTGATGGCCCTTCCTCTATTATCCCCTATTATCCCTCTCCTCCCTCCTCTCTGGTTACTGTCATTTTGTCTTTATTTCTATGTCTCTATATAAGTTCTTTATATATTTTGGAGATTAAACCCTTGTCTGATATATTGTTGGCAAATATGTTTTCCCATATGCTTGGTTTCCTTTTCATTTTGATGATGGTTTCTTTAGTCTTGCAGAAGCTTTTTAGTTTGATGCAGTCCCATTTCTTTATTTTTCTTCTATTTCCCTTGCCCAAGAGATATATCAACAGAAATATTGCTATGTGTGATCACTGAGATTTTACTGCCTATCTTTTCCTCTAGGATTTTTATAGTATCATGACTTATAAAGTCTCATCCATTTTGAGTTTATTCTGGTATATGGTATAAGTTGGTGATCTAGTTTCATTTTTTTGCATGTACCAGTCCTGTTCTCCCTACACCATTTATGGAAGAGACTGTCTTTACTCTGTTGTATGCTCTAAAGAGATGATTTGCATTTGGTTTTGGGGAAGCTTTGACTGGGATAAGACAAAGGGGGCAACCCTTCCAAACAAGAAGCATAATGTGCAGTGCAGAGGAAGAGGATGCTCAAGGCATGCTTAAGGAATGAACAAATAGATTTAGTTGGGGCCAGATTATTTGGTAAGAAAACATTCAAATATTTGGATAAGTAAATGTGGAAGGCCTAGATTGACAGGTTGTTTACCTCCCATGAGACCACAGTATTCAATTATCCTGTGAGGAAGACCAAGTGGACCAATAAAAGGTCATGTGAATTGCTAAATGTCACATATCTTATCATGGATCCATGGCAGATCTAAGATTTGACCTTGACTTCTTAATCTCTTCAGCTAATGTCCTTTCCAAACAACTCGGGTTCTACAGTATTGACTACTTCAGGGACAATAGTAAGCAATGATATTTACCAAAGACCAGGATATGTGTGGAGATTTGTGTAGAGATTGTTTACACTACCAAGCTTCATCAGATGACTTGGTCAATAACCCTAATCTGTCCTTATTTGGAGGGATTTGGAAGCTGTGGATCAACATCACCTTCCCATCTCTTCCTCAGAACGATATACAATACTAGTGGCCTGAATCCACCTTCAACAGTCTCCAGATCCAAAAGGAACTAGGGAGCTCTCCAAGGAAATGAGACCCAGGAGAAATAGGCAGACTTGGTGTCAACTATAATAAGACATTGAATCAGAAAATTTTATACTTTTTTTCTAAGGCTACATTTTACTTTGATGGCTTTTGAAATTAGTGTCGGTTTGAAAAATGAGGGAAGCCTCTTTGTTTGTGGTTGAACTCTTGAAGCTCCAGTAATCATTTTTGTTCATTGCCTCCCTTGCTTTTCAATCTCAGCTACCTAGTGCCACTTTCTCTCTTCTTATTCCTTTCCTCCTCCTAGTCTCCAAATTGCCAGAAGGTCATTCACTGATGCCCTAGTTTTTAGTAAACCATAGTCACTAATAAATCAGTAGAGTTTAGGGTGCAACACCATACAGGATTTTGTCTTAACTATAAAGCTTGCATGTGTGTTTGGCTACTGATTGACTAAAAATATCTTTCTTAAACTACTGATTGAAGTTTTAGAATAAACAAATAAAAATAGCCTCATAGAGTCTGTCCTTAACTTGGAGAGGAACCAAAAAATCAAGCTGTTCTTCTGACACGGATGAAAGGGCGCATCTGAAAAATATCTGAACCCACTCAAAATTTCAAAAGAACATGACCCAGGGCCCAAGCCCTGGGAGATGTCTTCTACAGAGGCAGCTGGAATGCTACAGGGAGAATACAAAATTTTTGTTCATTTTCATCTAATCCCACGCAGATCTAATCTCATCTTTCAAGAAATGCATGCCTAATGAAATTCTGTGTAAATATAAAGGGGGGAAAGCACCTCAAATACAATTTATGTTTTATTTTTAGCCCAATTAATTCTTAGAGCCATTAACTTTGCTGTGGCCTCAGGGCTTCCCTGGAGCAAAAGCTCAGAGGCCTTTAAGCCTCCTTTGACAAAACTCCCTATCTTCCTTCAGTACTGAAACAGTTTAGGGCTTGAATTTTAAGACATAAACCCCAGGGTTCTAATTTTTTAAAAATTATTAATGCACTGGTTTACCAAAGCCTGATTTTTTTGTCATCAGTCTTTGTTTTCTTTATTTTTATTGTTTACACTATTACAGATGTCACCATTTACCCCCTCTTTCTCCCTATCCCCCCCTTTACCTGCCTCCATGTAAGCACTACCTCTCCTCCCCTCTGGCCATCACCACACTGTTGTTTGTCAAAGAATCATGCAAATATGTTCTTTCACTCATCTCTTCATATTCTTCCATCCAGCCCTGTCCTCCTCTTTCCACTCTGACATCAATCAATGTATTCCACATATCCGTGCCTGTTTTTATTTTGTTCATCAGTTTATTTTGTTCATTAGATTGCCCATATAAGTGAGATCATATAGTACTTGTCTTTCTCTGACTGGCTTATTTCACTTGGCATAATATTCTTCAGGTCCATCCATGCTGTCACAAAGGCTGTGTGTTTCTTCTTTTCTACTGCTACATAGTATTCCATCATGTAAATGTATTACAACTTTTTTAATCCAATCATTTGCTGATGGGCACTTGGGCTGTTTCCAGAGCTTAGCTATTGTAAATAACACTGCAATGAACATAGGGGTACATACATTCTTTCTGATTGGTGCTTTGGAATTCTTAGGATAAATATCCACAACTGAAATTACTGGGTAAAACAGCAGTTCCATTTTTAGTTTTCTGAGGAAATTTCATGCTGCTTCCCACAGTGTCTGAACCAGTCTGCTTTCCCACCAACAGTACACAAGGGTTTTCTTTTCTCCACATCCTTACCAGCACTTGCTGTTTGTTGATTTATTGATGATGGCCATTCTGGTAGGTGTGAGGTGATATCTCATTCTGGTTTTGACTTGCATCTCTGATTATTAGTGTCATTGCTCATCTTTTCACATGTCTGTTGGTCATCTGTGTGTCCTCTTTGGAGAAGTGTCTATTCAGGTTATTTGTCCATTTTTTGTTTTTGGTGTTGAGTTGTGTATGTTCTTTATATATTTTAGAAATCAACTCCTGATCACATGTATCATTGGCAAATATGGTCTCCTATCTAGTCAGTTCCTTTTCCCTTTTGTGGGTGGCTTCCTTAATTTACATGAAGCCCAGAACCTCAGAGATGTGACCTAATTGAACTGGCTACTATAATTCGAGTCTAACTTCTGTATATTGAAATGTAGTTGTAGACAAAAAGAACTTTTAAAAGTTACAAATAAGCCCACAATTCTTTTTCTAAACATGCTTTCAGTTATATTTGTGAACTTGAAGAAGTCATATTTCTTTTGTATGTTTCAGTTCTTTATATAAAATTGGAGAAGAAAAGGGTGGATTATATCAATGGTTCTCAAACTTTGTGGTATATCAGAAACACTGGAGGAGCATGTTAAAAGTACATATGCCTAAGCATCAACCATATTGATTCTGATTTATTAGGCCTGAGGTATACCTCTGGAAGTTAAATTTTTAATAAACTTCTCAGGTGATTCTGATGAGTACCACTGAGCTCAGTGCTTGGTAAAGGTCTGTACATACCTAAAAATTAATAAATTGATATTTCCTGAAGAAATGTTGAAATGCAACTTGTCCATTCACTTTACTAAGAGCTTTAGACACATTACTCAATGCATTGAAATTGGCCAGAGTTCTAAAAACCCTAGCTGATGATGAGGATAATGACTTGGACACAAAGAAGATCCATAAAAGTCAAGAATGAAATGCAGGTCTAGATAGGTAATAAAAATAAGGATATATGTTGTTTAGGGCCCTTCTCCAATAAAGTCTTTATGTTTGAATAATGTTCAATATCCCACTTACGTAGAAGTAAAAGAATGTGTAACATTTTTCATCTATGTAAAAGAACTTGGATGAAGGTCACCTGGTAAGATAGAAACAAGGCCTAAATTAAACTAGTTCAACTGTCACAGTTTGAGCTCCTAAATGATAAGGGATCTGTATGAGGCTCCTAGAGCCTCTGACCACCACACATTCTAAGGTTGTCTGCTAGCATTTTCCATTCCAAACCTCCTGAAGTGTTCTTCAAATCAAGCTTGGTGCATAAACTCTGTTTGTGTGAGAATAATAGACCCAAACCTTCTCATATAATGCTACTCTTTTCCCAGGTATTCTAGCCAGCACAGTTTGTCTCTATGGAAACCCCAGCTTTAGCTCAGCCTGAGGATTAGGATGACTTCATTGCATATACCTAATAAGGAGAGCCAAGATTTACTGTATAAAAAGGATTCTTACTCCAAACGGCAACAGTTAACAAAGTAGCCATGTTTGTTTCTTTTAGGAAGGATAGCTTGTAGCCACAGAACATCTGTCTTCAACAGGCCTCACAAGGTACCTGTGGCCTCTGTCCTTCCTGCTTCTCCCATCTTCCCTATCTAAAGGTTTTACAAGCTTGAACTTTGAAAACCCCAACAAAATCACCAAGCTCATTGCGTGAGTATACTTTATATTGCCCCATGTGACTACACTTTTTAAGATTATTATTAACCTTTATTATTTGGAAGATGGATTGGCTTTATCAAGAGTAGACTTCAGTGATTGAAATTAGTCCAATGAGTAGAAGTCATAGAAAGGCATGGTTTAGCACAAAACATATGGGAAAGTATGCGATATTACCTCAATGTTCACTATATACCAAGTCTTGTACAAGGTAATTTTACATTTTTTACCTTATTTAATCATTGAGACAACCCTGTTTGACAGATTTTAAAAAAAGATTGTGATTAAGAGAGGTGAAATGATTGACAATAGATCAGATGGCAAGGAACAAAACCAGAATTCAAACCAAGACTTCTCAGAATCCAATGGCTTTTTCTTATATTTTAGTCTTAAATATTTATAGTATTACATTAAAAAAAACTGCGGCCCATTTTGAATTATTGCTTGGATCAGATTGAAGTTTAGGTTGCAGTTCAAATTCAGTCTTTTTTAATATGTAGAGGTAAAAGTTCAAATCCTGTTCTAAAGTAGAGAAGTGGCGGAACCATTGAGCATTCTAAAGCATTGAGGAGCCAAATTGTTTGGTGTAATTATGTTAAGAGTTGCCATCACGGTGAGGGGGGCTGAGTTGTATTTCTTCAGAGATGATTATCATATTTGATGAGATGGATGGGAGTTCTCCCATGTGCAAAGGGGGCTCAGGAAAGTTTCTGTGTTCGGAAAGGGACAATATGTTCAAGATTACCTTAGTGTAAAGTGATTTAGCATCTCAGAATAAATGGTTCTGTTTGAACTCTTTTCATTTACCCCAAAGAAACAAAAAAGAATAGCTTCTCAGAAATGTTTTTATTCATGTTTATTGTATTTTTCCCATTATCATTTAGTTCACTTATACCCTCATCTCCCTGCAATCACCACACTGTGGTTCATGTCCATGAGTCCTTTTTCATTTTTGCTCAATCCCTCCATCCCCCCCTCTCCTCCACTCAGCCATCAACCTGCTCTTTATTTATGAGTCTGTCCCCATTTTCTTTGTTAGTTCATTTTTTTATTAGATTCCACATATGAGTGAAATCACAAGGTATCTTTCTTTCTCTGACTAGCTTACTTCACTTATCCTAATGATCTCCAGGTCCATCCATACTGTCACAATGGATAAAACTTTCTGTTTTTATGGCTGACTAGTATTCCATTGTGTAACTATCCCATAGTTGTTTTACCCAGTCATCTACTGATGGCCACGTAGGCTGCTTCTATCTAAAAAAGTTAAAAATGGATCTGCCTTTTGACCCAGAAATCCCACTTATTGGAATATGTCTGAAGGATCCCAAAAAACTAATTTGAAAGAACATAAGCACCCTTATGTTCACTGCAGAATTTTTGAAAATTTTAAGGGGTTCCCTCGCCAAAGAACAGTATCTCCAAAATTTAAACCTTTTTTTTTTTGGTCTATGAACTGCTACTCAGCTGGAATCCATATTGAGACTGGTGACCAATGGAGTAGCAGCCCAGTGGGTGACTCAGGTGTGAGCAGAGCACACTGGACTGTGCCAAAATGGGAGACTGTAGTTCATAAGAAAGTGGCAACAGCCAGCAGAACTGTATTGGGTGACAGACCTGCAGTGGGACCTGGAAGGAGCAAACTTGAAAAACCCTTTGAGCCACACCTTGAGGATACACAGAAATACTGGTGAGATTCATGAGAAGGAAGCATATTCTGAAGGGATTTGAAGTCCTGAATGTGCCAGGAGGGGCAAGAGCAGTACAATGCATGTCATTGGCCCAATATAATCCATAGTTTGGTAACACCTGGAAACCAATTATAAATATAACGTACTAAGTCCTACAACAGAATTATAATAAAGTGCTATGGAAATTTGGAGGAAAGAGTGACTAACCAACACAGATTGTGAAAGAGTTCATGGAATTACTACTATTTCAACTGGAAATGTTAGGATTTTATTAGGCAGAAGAAATAGCATACACAAAGACAAAGAGATGTAAACAAGTCTCAGGAACTAAAACTGGTCTATCAACAGGTGATTAAATAAAGAATATGTGATCCCACCATTCATGACAGCATGGATGGATCTTAAAGGCATTATGCTAAGTGAAATAAGCCATGTGATGAAAGACAAATACCATATCATCTCACCTATAATGCTAATCAGCAAAACAAACAAGCAAGCAAAATACAGCCAGAAATATTGAAATAAATAACAAACTGACAGTAACCAGAGGGGATGGGGGAGATGGATAATGGGGGGAAGAGGGGAAGGATCATCAAGGAACATATAAAGGTCATATGGACAAAGCCGAAGGAGGGTAGAATCAAGGGTGGAAGGTGGGGATTGGTGGGGTGGAGGAAGTAGTGAGGGGATAATGGAGACAACTGTACTTGAACAACAATTAAAAAAAGAAAAATAATTCCAAAAAGAAAGTGTATGAGATTACACACACACACACACACACACACACATACATATACTTATACACACAATGGAATTTTTTCAGCCATATAAAAGGAAAATTTACCATTTGTGACAACATGGATGGTCCTGGAGAAAATTATGCTGAGTGACATAAGTCAGACAGAGAAATACTGTGTGATTTCACTTACTTGTGGAATCTAAGAAAATAAAACAAAACAAAAATCAATTCCCAGATATAGAGAACAGATTGGTGGTTGCCAGTGGCCAGGGCCATGCAAAATGGATGAGGGTAGTCAAAAGGTATGCACTTCCAGGTACATGATAAATAAGTCCTAGGGATATAATATAAAGCATGGTGACTATAGTTAAAAATGTACATATATGAAAGTTGTTAAGAAAGTAGATCTTGAATGTTTACATCACAAGAATAAAATTTTGAACTATATGCTGTGGAGGATACTGGCCAACAGTATCCATCCCTGCTGTGTATGCTTGTCAAAACAGGAGAAAAACATACACATGGAAAACCGAGTCCTGTGGGGAAATAGGTACAAACAGCCACTCTCTCTAGAGGAGAGCGCCTTGGCCACTCTCCCTAGGGGAGAGCGCCTCGTTCTCCTGCCCTCACAGGCTTTTATTAAACATACTGATACAGTTTCTGAACTCTGGTCTTACAAGGAAGATAAAACAAGTAATTAATTTTGGAAGGGAGTGGCCGATCTCCTACTGGGATTCTGAGATTTTGGGGTTTTATCATTTAAAAGGACTACAGGACTTAAAGCTCAGTTTCATTTCCTGCCTGTGCCTTCATATTCTAATTAAAGGGCATCCTCCAGCAAGCAGATCTTACAGGATCTTTCATGTTCTATGTCTCAGGTCTGATTACCCCGGGGGGTCCGCTGACTCTGGTCTGGACTGCACCACCCCTGTCATTTCCGCAGGCCTGAGTCAGGCAGAATAGACATAAGCAGCGGGGAGACTTGGATTTCTCATAACTAAGAACAAGGGCTTAGGCTTTGACAAGGCCGAGGGGGCAGGGGTTGATGTCAATTGCCCCTTCATTTCCACAGCCCCCCAAGTCCTTCCTTGAGGCCTCCACATGATCATACCTGTCTTAGACAATCCCCCCATGGGAAATCTTACCCGTCATTGGCTAACTGATCAAGCATTGGGGGCCAGCACAGAACAGGCAGTGTTCATACCAGGGAAATAAGTTTGTCTCCTTAGTGTCTCCTGGTTCTGAGGCCTCTTACTCAGCCTTAACCACAGGCGGTTACAGTTTCCTGAGACCAGGCAAGGTGGCCCTAAACAATATGTGGTGATGAATGTTAACTAAACTTATTGTGGTAATCATTTCTCAATGTATACATATATTAAATCATTATGGCATACACCTAGAATTAATATATTTCAATTATGTCTCAATTTTTAAGATATATTACTGATTTTGCTATTACAGTTGTCTCATTTTTCCTCCCCTTTATTCCCCTCTGCCCTGTAGCCCCCTTCTACCATTATTGCCTCACCTTAGTTCATGTCCATGAGTCATACATATAAATTCTTTGGCTTCTCCATTTCTCATACTATTCTGAACCTCCCTGTCAATTTTGAACCTACCATTTAAGCTTCTTGTTCCCTGAACCTTTCCCCACATTTTCCTCACTCTCCTTCCCTGTTGATAACCCCCTATGTGATCTCTATTTCTGTGAATCTGTTCTTGTTCTAGTAGTTTTCTTTGTTTTTGTTTTCTAGGTTCAGTTGTTGATGGTTGTGAATTTGTTATTATTTGGCTGTTCATAGTTTTTATCTTCTTCATTTTCTTAGACAGGTTCCTTTAACATTTCATATAATAAGAACTTCGTGATGATGAGCTTCTTTAGCTTGACCTTATCTGGGAAGCACTTTATTGGCTCTTCCATTCTAAATGGTAGCTTTGCTAGATAGAGTCATCTTGGATGTAGGTCCTTGCCTTTCATGACTTCAAATACTTCTTTCCAACCCCTTCTTGCCTGCAAGGTTTCTTTTGAGAAATCAGTTGATAGTCTAATGGGAACTCCTTTTTAGGTAACTCTATCCTTTTCTCTTGCTGCTTTTAGGGTTCCTTCCTTATCTTTAATCTTGGGGAATGTAATTATAATGTGCCTTGATGTGTGCTTCCTTGGGTCTACCTTCTTTAGGACCCTCTGAGCTTCCTGGACTTCCTGGAAGTCTATTTCCTTTGCCAGATTGGGGAAGTTTCCTTCATTATTTGTTCAAATAAGTTTTCCACTTCTTGGTCTTCCTCTTTTCCTTCTGGCACCCCTATGATTCAGATGTTAAATGTTTAGAGTTGTCCTAGAGGTTCCTAAGCTTCTCATTTTTTTTTTTTGAACTCTCGTTTTTTCATTCTGTTCTGGTTGAATATTTATTTCTTCCTTCTGGTCCAAACCATTGATTTGAGTCTCGGTTTCCTTCCCATCACTGTTGGTTCCCTGTACACTTGTGCTGTATGTGGGGGAGGGGTCAGAGAAGGAATAATGCTACTTGCTCAGCTCTTAGCCAACTTTCAGTCACTTCCTTCGCTATCCACAAGCAAATTGGGCCCCTGTGTTGCTGATTCATGAGTGGACAGTTTTGTGCATGTTCTAGGACCCTGTTAGTCTCTCCAATGAACTCTCCTGTGAGGCTGGGAGTTTCTCCCACCACTTCCACCTCCACAGGTTTTTTCAGTCAGAGGTTGTGAGGCTTTATTTCCCTGCACTGGATCCCTGGGTAGCATGGTCTCGATTCCAAGTTGTTCCTCCTGGATTATCTGCACCCAAATGTGGGACCTCCTGTTCTGAGTCCTTTGCTGCGAGTCCTCTCCACCCTGGCTGCCCATCTTCACCCCTCCTACTGGTCTTGATGAATGTGTCTCCTTTAACTCCTTGGTTGTTGGACTTCCATACAGTTCAATTTTCTGGCAGAACTTTTCATTTTTTGTTTTTAAAATTGTTTCTGTCTTTCTTTTGGTTGTGCAAGGAGGCAAAATGTATCTACCTATGCCTCCATCTTGGCTGGAAGTCTAAAAGTTTTAAAAATAGCTCTTTTCAGGCTCCCATTAATAGGATATACATTTTGACATATATCTTCTGCTTCATGGTCACTCCTTTATATTTTATAAACACTCAAACACTTGACCTTTCCACCCCAATTTCTAAAATCATCCTAGGGAATCTTTCTTAAGTCCTAAATGGATCCACGTGGATATTTATCCATTGATATGAGTTACAAAAATCTTCATTTTCCATATCCTTTTTCTCCATACCACACCACAGTCACACTCTGATATTACAACATAAAACTTCTCAGCCTCTAGTCTCACCCCACATTTGAGCAATGATTCCTTTTTCCAAATCTCTTGTTTAATCATTTCCACCATGGCTAGTCTTTAGACTAATCTGGAATTTGTATTCGTCCATAAAATTTATACCTATCTCTAAGGATTTTGTACTCTATATCTTTTATTATTTATCTTAGATTCCATGATCCATTTTATCAACCAATATCTTACCAATACCATGGACTCTTTTGTTCATCTGCTCTTTCAGCATACTCATCTGGGGAAACAAAACATTATACAAAAGTAATTATTTGTTCTCACCTTCTCTACTAGACATATGCATTAATAATGGTGGGAAAACAATTTAATCGAGGACAGTTCTGAACAACTAAGAATTCATGACCCCATGTCTCAACAGTGTCTTCAATATACCTCAATAATTGTACTACATTTCTCTAATTTTATAATACTCTCAACAATTATTTCAACACCTTCAACATTCTGACCTTTCTACCTGCTTCCTCAAGTTCAGTAGGTGACCTTCTCTCCAATTTCACAGGATGAGAAAACTAACAAATAATACTACTTATCTTTCCAATAGCAAACATATAGATAGAGCTGAAATTCAATTAACATGAACTGATAAGCTGCATGATACTTAAAATAGTAGAAGATCAAACTTCTTTGGGACTCTCTGAGCATCCTGGACTTGCACATCTAGTTGCTTTGCCAGACTGGGAAAGTTTTCCTTCATTATTTGTTTAAATAAGTTTTCAATGTCTTGTTCTTCTGCTTCTCCTTCTGGAACCTGTGTGATTCAGATGTTGGAATGTTTAAAGTTGCCCTCAAGGTTACTCAGCTTCCCCTCATTTTTAAAAATTCTTGTTTTCTCATTCTGTTTTGGCTGCATGTTTATTTCTTCCTTTCATTCCAAATCGTTGATTTGAGTCCTGGTTTTGTTCCCTTCACTATTGGCTCCCTGCACATTTTTCTTTATTTTACTTTGTATAACCTTAATTTCTTCCTTTATTTTGTGACCATACTCAAACATTTGTATGAGCATCCTGATTACCAGTGTTTTGAACTCTGCACCTCATAGGTTGGGTAAGCAGCAAGAGAAAAGGAGAGAGTTACCTAAAAAGGAGTTCCCATAAGACTATTGGCTGATTTCTCAAAAGAAACCTTTCAGGCAAGAAGGGGCTTGAAAGAAGTATTTGAAGTCATGAAAGGCAAGGACCTACATCCAAAATGACTCTATCCAGCAAAGCTATCATTTAGAATGGTGCAGATAAAGTGCTTCCCAGATAAGGTCAAGTTAAAGGAGTTCATGACCACCAAGCCCTTATTATATGAAATGTTAAGGAGTGTTATATATAAAAAAAGAGATCAAAGGTACGAACAGTAAAATGACAAACTCAAGACAACTATCAACATCTGAATGTAAAAAACAAGAACAAAAGCAAACAACTAGAACAGGAACAGAATCACAGAAATGGAGATCACATGGAAGGTTATCAGTGGGGAGGGGTATGAGAAGTATGGGTGAAAAAAGTACAGGGAATAAGAAGCATAATTTGTAGGCAAAATATAGACAGGAGGAGGTTAAGAATAGTAGGGGAAATGGAGAAGCCAAAGAACTTAAATGTACAACCTATGGACATGAACTAAGCAGGGAATGATTGTGGGAGGGGGCTACAGGGCAAAGGGGGGATAAGGGGAGGAAAAAACAGGACAACTGTAATAGCATAATCAATAAAATGTACTTAAAATAGTAAAGGCCATATTAATTGATATACAGTGGCATCCCCCAGCCCTCCAAAATGCTCCTCCACTGCCCTTACCACCTCTCTGGGACTTCTCTGACCTACCCATGATTCTGTGGCTAAAATGTTAATTGCTGATTCATCAAGATGCTTTCAAAACCCTGCCCCACTCCTAGACCATTGTCTGTTCCATTTGCATGGTACTCATGCAATATTGGTTAATAAATATGTTGAATATCACTCCTGACTGCAAGTCTTCCTCCATCCTCAATCATTCCTCTTCTATAATTATGTTTTAAAAGACAATATTAGAGATACACTGGCAGAATGTGGACAAAATGAATATATACCCAGTCATCGAAGTAGTATTCTTAATAGCAAAATATTGGAAAAACAGAAATATGTATAAATAAAAGAACAGTTGAAAAAATATTGTACACCCCTGTAATTATAAAAAGAAATGAGTAATGGGTCTATATACTGCTGCAGAATGATATTCACAATGGGTTAAGTGAAATGTGCAGAAAATATATATAGAATACTATCTTTTATTTAAAAAATAATAAAAAGATATAATCACAAGCTGTATATTTGAAATGTATGTGTGTATCTATCTATCTATATGAATTATTTCAAATATGCAATTTGCAGATATATGTAGACATACAATTTCTGTATACACATAGGCACACATACATACATATGTATATTTGCTTTACTTATAGTAGAATAATAAAATAGAAACATATAAAATAAACAGAAACTAATTTTATATTTTTCAAGAAGAATATTCTTTTTTTCTTTTTCTTTTTTTTTTAATTTACTGGGGTGGCTTTGGTTCACAAAACCACACAGATTTCAAGTTTTCAACTCACTAAAAAATCATCTGCACACTGCATTGTGCACCATTTGCCCCAAGCAAAGCCAAGCAAAGTCTCTTTTCATCCCCATTTTCCCCACTGTTTCCATCTCCATCTACCCCCACCCTCTTTTCTCTATCACCACAGTGTTGTCTGTGTCTATGTGATTATATATATATATATAATTTTATATATTTATTAATTTTTTTTATTAAAAATAAAATTTTTTATTAAAAATAATAATTTTTATTAAAAATTTATATATATATAAAATTTTTTCTTGATCTTTTCACCATTATTCATCCAGCTCCCCAACTTCCCTCCACTCTTAAAGTTGTCAGTTTGTTCCATGTATCCATGCCTCAAACAGAAACTAATTTTAAAGAAGGAAATTATAATTGAGGTAAGAAGATAGTGACCATGATGGATCAAAAATATTGTCAGATTATAAAGGTCCTTGTGTGCAACTCTAAGGAGTTGAAACTTTATCTTATAGGAAATAGGTAGCTATCAAAGAATTTTGAGTGAGTGATATGATCATATATTTTTATATGGGAGAGCACTCTGGTGATAATGTGGAAAATGGATTGAATTTTTAGAATACTCAAAGAGAAACTATTGAAGAATTTTATGAAGTGAAGCAATGCCTAAGGGATAAAGTACAAGATCATCTTAAGAGATGAGTGGATGGAACAGAGTTAGAGGTGTATTATTGTGAACTTCTAT
Organism: Tonatia bakeri; assembly: GCA_004024845.1. Classification (NCBI taxonomy): domain Eukaryota; kingdom Metazoa; phylum Chordata; class Mammalia; order Chiroptera; family Phyllostomidae; genus Tonatia; species Tonatia bakeri. The sequence goes on along the minus strand of PVIA01008881.1, from coordinate 33,963 downwards.
ACAGTCAAGCTCTTAGTTCAGTGAGTCTCAACGTACATGTGCGTATATGTGTACCACAGTTCAGAAAAGTGTAGTTTGTTTGTATGTTTTATGTAATAAAAACAGTGTAAAATAACTTTTAAAAGTTAGTGATAGTTATACCATAATCACATATATACCATATAGTTCTGAGTGTTTATATAAAACAACTATAGTTAATTCATCATTTATTTGAGAACAATATAATGCAACTATTAGGTACACTATGACTCCATTTTGCTTAGATTCAAACCCTATATCTACCACATCATGCAGTTTGCTTAATCTTTATGTGCTTGAGTTTTCTCATATGGAAATGAGGACAATAATAAGTCATAGAATTTGCATGATTAAATACAGTAATGCATATAAACTGCCTAACATAGCAAGCAGGGAAGAAATATAACCTACATCAATTCATGGTCGCTTAAGCACTACATCACTGACAGCAGCATTTTGCTTCCCTAACTATGCTCCAAAATATATTTAACAGGCAAATTTCTTAACTGTTCCAGTAAAATCCATAATCTTTCTTTGGTACATGTTTGATGGATGGATGCTTCTCACTGCTTACTCACAGAAAGTTGTACCCCCAATATATACTCCACTGAATGACCCATTCGCTTCACATTTTAATTCTGGGTACCACGTTTGGAGAGAGGCTCTGACACATCAGGTGAAAAACACAAGTAGTTAAACTGATTCATGCATATTAGATTGTGAGCTCCCAGTTACAGCTCAAGAAAAGGATTTTAAAATAACTACAGAGCAGTCCTTGAAGAGATTGTCTCATTGAGGGCCTGTGGCCTATGGTGTTGGAAACAAAAGCAGTATCCTCTCCAAGTGCAAGAAAAAGAAAATATACACCAAAACTGAACGTGAAAGTAGATGTCATCCTTCAGGAAAAAGGGAATAGCTGAAGAAGATGCCTACAAAGATCACTAAAATAATTACAGCTATAGAATTTGAAAAATAATATAGAGAATCAATTACTAGAAGGAGATATTTAAAAAACTGTTGATTTGTAAGAGCAATGAGTAACTAATAGATTAACATTTATTGAATAATGATAGTCAAGTACTCCCTCTGCCCCAGTTTTATTGATATACGATTGACATACAACACTGTATAAGTTTAAGCTATACAGCATAATGATTTGACTTATATATATGGTAAAATAATCACAACAAAAGCCCAGTTGACATCCATTATTTTATATAGATAATGAAAAAGTCAAAAAGGTTTTTTTTTCCCTTGTGATGAGAACACTTGGGATCCACTCTCAACAACTTTCAAATATACTGTGCAACAATGTAAATTATAATCATCATATTATAAATTACATCCCCAGTACTTATTTATCTTGTAACTGGAACTTTTTATCTATTTACACCTTCCATCAATTACCCCTACCCATATACCATGCCTCAGGTAACCCCAAATCTCATCTCTTATCTATGAGGTTAGTGTTTTTATTGCTTTTTTATGTTTATTTGTTTTTAGATTTCACATTAAATGGAATCATATGGTATTTGTCTTTCTTGTTCTGATTTATGTCACTTAGCATGATGTCATCAAGTTCCATTTCTGTTATTGCAGATGACAGGATTTGCCTTTTATGGAAATATATATATTATATAAATATATGCATTATAAAAATGGTATGCATAGTGAACTGCAGTAAGTTTACAGTTGTCCCTATGGAAAATAATACAATAATGAATAAACAATAATATAAGAATAAACTGTGTTTTGTATACTCAAAACTGTAAATCTGCTTTTGCCCCACCCTGTATATAGTACATAAAATATATATTATAATAGCATATATATAAATATTTATGTGGTTTGGAAATATTTTTTTCCCATTCTGTAGGTTGTCTTTTTAATTTGTTCATTGTTTCTTCTGCTGTGCAGAAGTTTCTTGGTTTGATGTAGTCCACTTATTTTTTATTTTGTTGCTTGTGCTTCAAGTGACATATCAAAAAAAAATCATTTCCAAAACCCATGTTTAGGAGATTTTTTCCTATATTTTCTTGTAAGAATTTTATGGGTTTTGGTTGCATAGTTAATTTTTAATCCATTTTGAATTAGTTTTTATGATTGGTGTAAGATACAGGTTTACTTTAATTCTTTTACATGTGAATATAAAATTTTCCCAGTACCATTTATTTAAGAGACTATCCTTTCTCCACTGACTAATCTTGATTCCTTTGTCAGATATAAGCTGGCCATATATGCATAGGTTTATTTCTATGCCCTCAATTCTGTTCCCTTCTTCCAGGTGTCTATTTTTATGCCAGTACCATACTGTTTTTAATTAAATTCATTGGGATAATATTAGTTAATAAAATTATAGAGGTTTCCTAGGAAACTAATGTCACCCCCAAAATGAATTTAAAAAACAGTGATTTTTCAACTGATGAGCCATGGAACAGTGGTGTGCCAAAATAATTTTTAAAACATCCTGTACTTGACTATTAGTCAATGCACTGACCTCTTTTCCCTCAGATTGTCAAATAGAAAAAATGGCAACAGCCAACCCAACAATAGCCAACCAGTATGAATGCCTTGACTTGAACCATAAATATATGGGTCATATAAAAGAGCAACATCTTATTGATCACATGTATCAGTTTGCATCTAATTGGTTAATTATTGGCAGCAGAAATCTTTATATACAAATATAGGCACCTGAGTTTTTAAAAATTCACTTTGGAGCATAAAGGGTAGGAAATTACTATTATTGTTACTTTTTAAAATCAACATTATACCTATTTTGTCAAATCTGCAAAAAAATAGATATTTTTGTTGTACCACAGAATTTTAGTGATTAGTTTATGTGTGCCATGAGATGAAAAAGGTTGAAAATCACTGACCTAGAAAAATGGAACAGAATTACTCATTTTAAGAAAATAATATGACCAGTCAATTTTATTATTCTTCTTAATTTGATTTTTGGTACTTATAAAAACATATAAATTTGTCTTCTTTTCATAACTGAAAGATATATAACCACAAGGAACTACATATTGACATGCTACTTATAGCATCATCATTTTAATAAAATATGTTCTGCCCCAAATTATGTAGCTTTCAAATTTAAAGTTCTATGATAAATACCTGTATTTTGCATTATGCGTTTACTACTGAAAGTCAAATCTTCTGTCACCATATATTTGACCTCCTTCACCCTTTGCAGTCCCTCCACCACCTTCCCTCTGGTAACCACCATACCGTTGTCTGTATCTATGAGTTTTATTATATTTTTAAAAGATTTTATTTATTTATTTTTAGAGAGGGGAAGGAGAAAGGGAGAGAAACATCAGTGTGTGGCTGCCTCTCATGCACCCCTTTGCTGGGGACTTGGTCCACAACCCAGGCATGTGTCCTGAATGGGAATCCAATGGCCACCCTTTGGTTCACAGGCCCACACTCAATTCACTGAGCTACACCAGCCAGGCACTGTGTCTATGAATTTTTGTTTGTTTTCTTGTTCATTTGTTGGTTTCAGTTTTATATCCCAGGTATGAGTAAAATCATATGGTTCTTAATATTTTCCATTTGACTTATTTCTCTTAGCATGATATTTTCAAGATCCATGTTGTTGCAAATGGAAGTATTTCATCTGTACTTGTGGCTGATATTACCCCATGTTATATACATAACACATTTTATTTATTCAGTCATCTACCAAAGAACATCATGATTGTTTTCATGTCTTGGCCACAATTAATCATGCTGTAATAGATTTAGGGGTGCAAATACATTTGTGAATAAATGTTTTCAATTTTTTGGTAGATACCCAGAAGAGGGATTGCTAGGTCGTATGGTAACCCTATTCTTAATTTTTTGAAGAACCCCCATACTATTTTCCACAGTGGCTGCACCAGTTTATATTCCCAGCAGTAGTGAATGAGGGTTCCTTTTTTCCCACAACCTTTCCAACACTTGTTACTAGTCATGTGGATAATAGCCATTCTAACAGGTGTGAGGAGGTAATTCATTATAGTTTTGATTTCCATTTTAATGATAGTGAGGAACCTGAGCAAGGGAAATAATAGCAAAAATAAATGAATGAGACTATATCAAACTAAAAAACTTCTGCACAGCAAAATAATACCATCAATGAAACAGAAAGGCAACCAGCAAAATGAAAGAAAATATTTGGAAACAACAGTTCTGACAAAGGGTTAATGTTCAAAATATATTTAAAAAATCATACAACACCCACCCCCCAAAACAATCTAATTTAAAAATGGCCAGAGTACCTGAAAAGACACTTCTCCCAAGAAAACATACAAATGTCCAACAGGTATATGAAAAGTACCATACTGTTTTGATTACTATAACTTCATAATACAGTTTGAAATCAGGAAGTGTGATGCCTTCCACTTTGTTTTTCTTTCTCAGGATTGTTTTGACTATTTGGGGTCATTTATACTTCCATGTGAATTTTAGGATTATTTTCCTATTTTGGTAAAAATTGCCATTTGAAACTCTTTTTTTTTATTTTTAGTATTGACACTATTACAAATGTTCTCATTTCACCCCACTTGCCGACCTCCACCCAGTCCCTGCCCCCCTTTGCTCTGGCCATGACCACACTGTTGCCTGTATCTATGGCTTATGCATATATGTTCTTTGGCTAATCCCCTCACTTTCTTTCATCCATTCCATCCTCCCCCTCCACTCTGGCAGCTGTCAATATTTACTCAGTGCTTACTCAGGATATGACAATGTGTGCTATACACAAGACTACAATAGTAAAAAAAAAACATAGTATGGAGAATGAATTGAAAGTGGGTAAGAGTGGAGTCTGTAAAGTTCATTTAGATATCATTGAAATTGTCCTAGATATAGATACTGGATAGAAAAAGAGATGATGATACAGGCCTGAAATATGGTAGTAGAAATGGGGATGGAGAGGATAGTCTGAATTAGAAAGAGAGCCAGGGAATTCATTCAGAAAACCAGATGAACTATTGAATGTGGGAAAATTGAGAAAAGAATGAGTTAGGAAGATGGAAAGGGTCTAGTTGAGCATTCTGGAGAAGCAAATGTGCCAGGGGAGTCAAGGGCAAAGATGAACATCAGTCATTTCCATTGTGAAATTCTTTTTTTTTTTACTTTTTTCTTTATTTTTTATTGTTGTTCAAGTACAGTTGTCTTCATTTTCCTTCCACCACTCTCCCCCACCCCAGCCATCCCCACCTCCCACCCTCCATCCTACCCCCCTTTGGCTTTGTCCGTGTGTCCCTTATACATGTTCCTGACATTGTGAAATTATTGTACCAACTTAGATTTGTTAATGATGGAGGCATATTCAAGGTTGATATTCAAATGGTCTGTACCTATATGGCAAGGGCTTCTCAGCATCAACAACATTGACATTTTGAGACAGATAATTTGTTATTGTGTGTGTTGGAGTGGGGGTTATCTTGTGCATTATAAGTTGTTTAGCAGCACCCCTGACTCCTACCCCCTAGATGCCAGTAGCACTTCCTCAGTCATAATAGTAAAAAATATATCTAGACCTTGCCAGATATACCAGAGAAACAGAATTAAGCCCAATCAAGAACTACTGTTGTACCCATATCAATCATTAAAATATTGAAACACTCTAATAATTCCTCATGTCTCACAAATCTACTCCCTACTTCCCTAATACTCCTACTTCTCCTATACTCCTCCAAGCTCTCCTAATCATGAAATGTTGCCTGACACAGTAATGGAATCTAGGACCTTTATCCAGCATCATGGGCCAGTGTCCATTCTGATTTATCATTTTCTTTGCTATATAGGTTGTCAATATTTTTAATATCATCTTTGAACATCTTCAAAAAACAATTTTAAATTTCTTCCTTTATCTCCATATATGAATTCTAGCTCTTCTACCCTACACCAGTCCAGAAATATTGTCCCCTTCTATTAGTGTCAATGCTTTCCAGATATTTATAGAGGACCATGTAACCTATTTTCTGCATCCATCATCAGGTGTCTAGAAAAACATAGCTCCTTTAATCTTTCCATGTCAATCAGACCTTTCCACTTCATCAATCATGTCTCCAGCTTTCCTCTGACTTCCCTCCCTTTGTCCTCATGATTCGGAGCCTATGAAGGCCCTACACTGACATCCTAGGTGTCATCTCATTAAAGTCACGTAGTTCCATGACACAGTTTCTCTCAGAACATTCTTGGAAATAACATTGGCCATTTTCAGTTACCTTATCATATTGCAAAACCATATCTAACATGAGAAAAGCTCATCTTCACACACACTCTGTTACCCAATCCCACAGAGTACAACATGTTCACATGTCTGAGGTCAAAAATAATATATGTTGGTGGACAGTGGTAACATTTCCAGGAAGTATTCCCAAACTGACCAGAAAAGAGTTGACTACTTCTTATATTACCCTGCCTAGAAATGAACTGCAATTAGCTTTTGTTCTCAGCTTTCCATTTGTTTTCTAGCCCCCACCACTCACGTGCACGTGCACACACACACACACACACACACACACACACACACACATACACTGCCAACCCCTAGGATGTATTTCTTTCTAATTGTTCATGATATAAATACTTCTGGGTTCAGGAATTTTCTTCATGTTGTAATTTGCCTAAGTTAGCTCCTAGTTTCACTTAAAGTACAAAGGCAGGGATCTATCATGTACACAAGTCTTGGTAGAACATCAGTAAGAACTTATTTTGCTCATGTATGTGAATCTTTAAAATAAGAGGGAAGAAAGTACAGGTTCACTGATATTCTACATCATTAATACAGTTGGAAAAAAGTTTGGAAGGGTGCGGTTGCTACAGTCAAAATTTCCTGATGGCCTGGTATTCTTTGATGTTTATTTGTGAGATTAGAGGATAAAGAGCAGTAAAATGTAGAATATAATAATGTCATGGTAATGTCTCCAAATAAGAAGGCATTAATGCCTCCATAAAAAAAAGTTGGGCAAGGAAAGTACATAACAGAAACATACTACATGCTATGAGATAATGACAATGAGAAAATAGAATAGAAAGGTATATGCAAAGTTTTTTTATTCATTTTTAAATTTACACATAAAAATGTGTTTCAAAGCCTAAGTGAAAATCCCAGCAATGTTAATGTTAAGGTACTGGAATTGTGGGCTAATTTTATTTTTCTCTATTTATCCAATTTAAAATTGCTCTTATATTATTATAATAATAGATACCTGCTGAATTTACAAATGGAAAAGACAATGAGATAAGAACATTTTCCAAAAAATGTATTCGACAATTATTTATTGCACATCTACAGTATGCCATGCATCCTATTAGGCACCTGATCACAAGTAAGATAAAATACCAAAATAGCCAGTAAAAAGAGTAAAAAGTACTATTTCTGACTATCTTGAAGAATAAGGCAGATAACAATCAGTTTAGGTTGTTGTGATTGATCTGATGAACTAGATAACCTGTGTAATTACTCCCAGATCTTTGGAGTCTCAAACCAATGGTAGTGTCTAACTTCAGTAAGCTAACAAACAAACAAAAAAAAGGGAATGATTTTGGTTATCAGAGGTGATCAGAAACTTGAAACCAGTCAACAAGATGTCAAATTTCTTTCTCTCTCTTTTTATCTATAGCATGTAAAAAATGGAATAGGTGTTTTATAAAAGCCATTCAGCTCTGATGTGCACGTAGTTCTTGGCCTAAAGGAACAAAGGGAACAGGGAGACTAAAGTTTACAATAATAAATAATGAATGAAACTGAGATACATAGAACATTGTCATGTATTTTGGGAATGAGGGTAACTCCACTGAGAAGTTGATCAGATGACCTTTAAGATATGAGATTTCATGGTCAATTCTTGGGTTGATTTAAATAGTGTGGGATGGAGGACATCTTCTGTTCTCTACTAAGTTTTATGGCTGAACTTGCTGAATTCCTCAAGATTAGGGTCTCCTAGATAATGTCTTTGGCTAGCAGAATTCACAGAAGCAAAAAATCACGTTATAGTAATGATTGCTGTCAGTTGGTTTCAATGCACTAAGATCAGACTAAATAACATTTTCTTTTTAAACTTACAGATGAACCATCTGCCTGGAACAACTTCTTCACCTAGTCCTGTCTCCTCACCCTATATGATTTATTTTCATCACCACCTCAGTGAAGCCTTCCTTAATCCCACTTTTGCTGATGAGAACCCCTCTAGCCTTTTTATGTATCTATTACAGCACTAACTCTCATGTTTTATCATTGCTTTGTCTGTCTCATTGACTAGATCTTGTGTTTATTATGGAGAATATGTCTTATTTATTTCAAAGAGCCTGGCACAGACATAATAGTAAATATTTGTTATATTATTGAGTGGAAGGAAGGAAGGAAGGAAGGAAGGAAGGAAGGAAGGAAGGAAGGAAGGAAGGAAAGAAGGAAGGAAGGAAGGAAGGAGGGAAGGAAGGGAGGAAGAGGGGAGGGAGGAAGGGAGGGAGGGAGAAGGGAAGGAGAGAGAGAAAGAAAGAGATAGTGTTTTATTTTAAATTTATACTCACTCTTTGAGAAAAATAACAATTTATATTTTGGTAGGCCAGTGAGTCTCAAGCATCATGAGGCAGCCCAGCACCTGAGGGTAGTTATTAAACATTTGGATGTCTGGGCCTTTTTCAACTGGATCAGGAGGACTTGAATCTGAGATATGTTACTCCTAGCATCAAATGAAACCACAGCTCTCATTGCCAGTCATCATTCCACTCAGAATAATATGAAGCAATTCCCAAACCCTCATAAGGTATAAATGAGGAAAACCTATTTGGGGATGGACTCATTATCAATACAGATCCTTAGATTAACCACTACATGGCAAAAATTCTCATACTCCCAATCTATGTTCTATTATTACAAGACAGCCTGGGAGAATTATTTAATCATTTCCAGAAAATTGTGAGATTTCAGAGAATAAAGAGACCTCACCAATCTTTTCCATTGAGGCACCGAGTAAAAGAGTAATTTACCTAAGTTTACACAATGAATCAATGGTAAGGCTGCTACTAAAAAACAGTATTCCTAACTCCTATGCCAGTATGATTTTCAATAGAAAATGACAAGCTTCTAATTGTAAATTCTCTGTCATTATAACAGCATAACATGAGAAATCTTTTAAGATGACAGGTAGAGGATACATTCTGACACCTGTCAGACCACATCACAAAGGAAGAAAGCCACTCCTTACAGAAGCTGCTTACTGTAGTGGATATAGTCTGAGCATTGGTCAGAGCAACCCATGTTCAAATGTTTTTTCAACTACTTAGTAGCTATATAAATGTAGCCATGGTACTTAACTTCTCTGAACCTTGGTTTCTTCATTCACCAACTGGTGCTAATAGTAACTCCCTCTCAGAGTCATTGTAAGGATTAAATAAGATGATGTTTGCAAAGCACCTAGCATAGTTCTTTGTTCATTTTAAGCACTCAATAAGTGGTAGCTAATATTATTATATCACAGACAGTGGTTTATTCTGCCACCCAAATCAAATAGGAGTTTCAGTATTCTGGAATCCTGGTGCCTGGGGTAACATGGCAATTCCTACTTATCTCCCCAGCATTGCATTCTGCTTAGTAAAAGGAAAACATTCCAAGTTATTCCTAGGCTAATGTGTATCTTTTCTCCTACTGAAGAAAAAAACTCTTCCTCAGAAAACTAGAAGGACTGGAAAGTTGGAAATAAGTCTCTGGGACAAAAACACTTTTATTTTATTTTATTATTATTATTATTTTTTATTGTTTTTCAAGTACAGTTGTCTCCATTTTCTCCCCACCACACCCACCCCACCCTACCCATCCCCACCTCCCACCCTCAAACCTGCCCTTTGGCTTTGTCCATGTGTTCATTATACATGTTCCTTGATGGCCCTTCCCGTATTATTCCTCCCCCCTCTCTGGTTACTGTCAGTTTGTTCTTTATTTCAATGTCTCTGGTTATACTTTGCTTAATTGTTTGTTTTGTTGATTAGATTACACTTATAGGTGAGATCATACAAAAAACATTTTTAATTTCTTGATTTAGACTAAAGAAGAGAAGGTCAAAGAGTGGCATTGTAACAACACATGGGTATAAATATTGAGGAGGCAGTGACATATTTTTCACCAAGTGAGCTGAAACAGGGAAAGAGTCACTGGGCACAATGAAAAGAACATGCTAATCAACTGGTCCACAAAATCTGGGTTTGAGACAAGCTGTCACTTGTGACCTGCACAATTTTTGGCAAATCACTTTATCCCAAAGGACCTTAGTTTACTCGTTTTTCAAGTGTGTAAGTTTGACAATAATGATCAATTACATATGGGCAGTACTTTATTGCAAAGCTTCTCATGTAATACTAACATCTCCTTCTAGTTCTTTCCATAAGCCTAAAAAAATGACACTAAATGAGGAAACAAGACACATGAAAAGAAAACATTCAGACTTTCGAGGTTATTTGTTTAATCAGGAGTTGTGGAATCCTCTTTCCAAAGGATTTTTATGAACAAAAGACATGTAAGTCTAAATACTCAAAGGGAATCAGGCTGTGGGACAAGAGGTAGACAAAATGACTCTAGTAGATTCTCTTTACCAAAGGACTCCATTATTCCATAATTATCCTCAAAGATTAGGGTGATAAGGTCTAAGGAGATGGGCCAAGGTGAAAAGTCCTCTTGCCTATGAGTTAAGGCACATAAGCAGGCTGACCTGACACATATCATTTTCCTGAATACTGTTTTCCCCTGAGACCTACCACCACCAGAGAAAATTTCAGCAGAAGACTGTCCCCCAGGCCTTCCCCACAAACAAAGAGGAGGAGATCGTTTAATGAACCAAGTTTTATTCCCTTTAGAGTCATGATCTGGTTCTGAGCATGTTTCCCCTCACACACCCTCTTGTCTTTCTCAACCTTTCCTTCTCTGATGCTGGCCAGGCTTAAGAAATGAATGAGAAGCAACAGCTGGAGCAGCCAACAGAGTCTCGAGCATCAGAACTAGGCCATGTCTCACAGGACTGCAGCAGGATACCCTTTCCATCCATCTGTGACCTGGACTTGGAAGGCACCTTGAATATTAGTGGAACTGGGGACCCAAAGTATGACCCAAGGTCTAAGCCTCATTTCCTTTCTCCCTCACTGACCTGAATGCTTTCTGCTTGCTTATTTATGGTTCTGTGGAGAGACCCAAGGTGGCAGCAATGGATAAATAAAAAGATGTGTTCATGTTGGGCTCAGATTCTGGGAAAGCTTTCAGTAGTGTCTGCCAGAGGGACATTTCCCCTCAGAATCATGCCTAGAAAAATATCTGATACATAATAGATGTTCATTAAGTATATATTGGCTGACTGACTTAGGTTTTGCTGTTAACTTATTGTGTGACCTTGAGCAAGTCACTCGTCCTCTCTGGTCCTCAGTTTTCCTATCTGCAAAACTATGACAATAATCCAAGTCAAGTCTACACTACAAAACTGTCGAAGACCACATGAGAAAGTGTATATGGAAGTGCTGAGTACCTGTTAGAAGTAATTATTGCAGCATTTAAAGAGTCTAGATCAAAGAAATTTCCCAAAGGATAATATAAACTTTAGATCTACTGGATTAACTGTGATTATAGGGAGGGAGAGAAGGGAGAGACAACTAAGAAAAGCTAATTAATCAATGACAATCTGAAATTCTTGGTTCATCAATTTCATTCAAAAGGTGATGGAAGAGACCTGAACTTTATCAGGCATAAACAGTACCCCAAAACAGAGATAGGCCATTCTCCTGTATCTTGAGGGATTTTACACAAACTTTACAGTCAGTATAGCACAGTGGCAATAACATATTCTGGAGCCTGACATTCTAAGTTAAAATCTAATCCTGTCACATACCTTATGTGTAACGTTGGCCAAGTCTCTTGACCTCTCTGTGTCTTACAGTTTTTTTTTTTATTTTAATTGTTGTTCCAGTACAGTTTTCTGTCTTTTACTCCCATCCCAGCCCACTCCCCCAGTCCTCCCCACCTACCTCCCATATCCACCCCCCCTATTTTTTGTCCATGTGTCCTTTATATTTGTTCCTGCAAACCTTTGCCCTTTTCCCCTGAATTTCCCTCCCCTCTGGTCACTGTCAGCCTGTTCTCTATTTCAGTGTCTTTGGTTATATTTTGCTTGTTTGTTTGTTTTGTTGTTTAGGTTCCTGTTAAAGGTGAGATCATATGGTATTTGTCTTTCACTGCCTGGCTTAGTATCTTACAGTTTTGTTTATTGGTTTGTTAAATCTGAAAGTGCAAGTGATAATAATAGTACTTACCCCATATGTCCTTATGAGATTTGAAACAGTTAAGTTATGGAAATATGTCAAGGAGTGTGTCACAGGAATGCTGACCCTTCTATCTTAGCTTCTGCTTCTCTAACCCCTTGAAAGCCCTTTTAATGAGGTCTGCTCCACAAAGTTCAAGTCCTTAAACTCTGCAAAGAGTTCTATGCCACTATTTTGATTGCAGCTATCAAACATTTTTACAAACTACCCACTCTTCCCTGAACTTCCTCTTTTTCCTATTTTCTGAATTAATATCAAAATTAGTATCTAATAAAACTACCAAAGCAAACCTAATGGGAGGCTTTGAAACACTAATCAGCCCCCTCTTTTACAATAAATTACTCAAAATGCAATAAAGAGAATATTATACATGTTCCAATTCCATTCTCATTCTCCTGACTTGCAAAACTCCCTTCTTCTGCCTGCTCTCAAAAAAAAAATGTGTCATCCTCAGACAGAATGGAGAGCAAGGTCAAAAATGAAGAAGACACAAGAAGTGAATGGTAATGAATCGAACTAGGACTGATTGGCAACACTGCACAAGATCCACATCAAAAAACATCAAGCCTACCATTGAACTCTGTACCACAGCCCACAACACAGAACACAATACACCTTGGAAATAATCCTGCAAATGCTTCTTCACATTATTTGATGATCATCTGCTGAGCACCCATGCTATGTTAGCTTCATGATCTACTTCAGTTCATTTAATTTTCAAGAGAGCCTTGTTAGTTAGGTACAGAAATCCATAGATTCTCATTTTATAGAAGAACAACTGAGACTTAAACATGGTGATAGACACGACTCAGGTCATCCAATCATCACCCAGGTATCATCACTTCTAGAGCAATATGCTTTCCACCACACCATGATATCTCAAGTAGGAAAGACTATTGAAGGAAGTAACCAGGGCAGCCTCTTTTATGAGAGCCTGAAATGCATAGCTTTGAACCACACCACTGACCATGGTTGCTACTGAACTCTTCTTCATCTGTGCAGGTCCAGAAGACTGCTAGAACTGTTTCTATGGGTAGCACAGCTCACTCTTACACCTTAGTTTAAGAACTTTGAAGGTATGTTCTAAGAACCACCTGAATCAGAATCACCTGGGAGTCTTATATTACATGCAAATTCTTGTCTACACCACTGATTTACCAAGTCTTAATCTCCTTTCCCAAGGAGTGCCACCTTTCCCACAGAGTGACAGTGAATACCAAATGTAAATTCATCATTTATTGTTGTATGAAATATTTACTGATAACATAAATTAGGCTCTGTGAGAAAAAGTAGAGATGGTCTCAACTCTCAAGAAGACCATGGTCTAGGAGAGTTATACAGATAATAGCAATATAGTGGGATAAGTGCTAAGACAGAGGTTTGTACAAAGACAAAAATGATCTAACTCTACATAGATGGGATTAGGAAAATGCTTCCTGGAGGGAGAAGCCTAAGATTCTCTTAAAGAATGAGTAGGAGTGGTGCAAGACAAATAAAAGTTGTTCTAAGCAGAGGGATCAGCTGTGAAGTTCTAGAAATGTTACTTAATCTGACAAGATAATGTACTATGCCAGTAACATCAACAAAAGCTGGTAGCAAGTATTACTATTGTTCCTACTATTACCATATAAGCCAGTGGCAGAAAGAGCAGTGGCCTGGCAAGAAATCAGAAGACACAGGTTGGAGTCTTGGTTCTGCTACTTTGATAATATTTGATGTTGACCAACACATTTGTTTTCTTTTTGGTCCTTGGTATGCACATCTGTAACACACTATTATTTCATTCCTTAATTCAACAAATGTGTATTAATCACTTATTACATGGTAGGCACTGTGCTAGGTTCTGGAGAGACAATGATAAACAATAAGGATCAGTAGTGGTGAAGACAGACAAGTTGCATAAACAAAGTGTGGTAATTCTTAAAAAAGGAGGTCACAAGAACATATGGCACTGGTTTGATCAAATGAAAAATTGGTTACAAAAGTCCTCCAGAAGTCATCACTATACAAATAAAAATTATTGTTAGAAGACTGATGGTTACCAGAGGGGAGTGAGTTTGGGAGGACTACATGAAAAAGGTAAAAGGATTAAGACATACAGATTGGTAATTACAGGATTGTCATGGGGATGTAAAGCAATCTTCTGAAGTTGATGAACCTATTCTTCCACTCTGTCCTCTAATAATGAATGATAGATTGGAAGTATGAGAAATTTTTGCCTGATAGTGGTTAATCTAAGGATCTGTTTCATAGGAGTCCATCCCCAAGGTGGTCCTCCTCATTTATACCCTAGAAGGGAGCAAGAGGGGAAGAAGATAGGAGGCCTGTCTCTGGACAGGTTCTTCAGTTTTCAGTCCTTCAGAACTTAGGTGCTTGGGCCTAGCGCAAAACCTGATAGGGCTGTTGCATTTAGGACAAGTTAGTTCAGTGATGCTGAGTGTGCATACCAGAAATACAAGAGCACAGAAGAATGATAATTACTGCATATTTGACCCTCACTCTGTGCTAAGTTCTTCACAGAAACTCAGGTATAACTATCCCTTTTCATAGACCAGACTTAGGAGAGATTTATCTCTTATTTTTTTCAACAGATATTTGTTCAACATCTGCTATGTGCCAGGCACTGAATATATGGCAGTGAATGATTCAGAAAAGACCCTGTAGTCATAAACATATAACAGAAACAAAATAAATAACTAATCACATAAGCAAATAAAATATCAAATAGCAATAAAAACTGTGGAGAAAACAATGAAGTAATGAACATGAAGTAATGGGGTACAGGCCTGGAATAAATTAGACAGTTTGGTTGAGAAAGACCAATAGAAGGAGAGTATGTTAAAGCTGAGGCCTGAAAATAGAGAACAAAATGAGTCATGTTAAGTGTACCAGAAAGGGGGAACTTTAAATGCAAAGATGCTAAGGTTGGAACAAACCCATTGTATTTAAAGAACAGAAAGAACACTGGTGTGTCTGGAGAGCTATCAGCAAAGGGAAGGGTGTTGTGAAATGAGTCAAACAGGCCTAGATCATATAGACATTTGTGGGCTAATATAAAAACCATGGATTTTATTCCAAATAAATGCAGAGAAGATGCTGTAAGGTTTTAAACACAGAAGTGTTAGGTTCTAAATTCTATTTATGAGCAGTCACACTGAAAGTAAGAGGCATAGCTGAAATTCAAACTCAGGTCTGCCTACTTTTAAGCATTCCCAGGCCCTGCCTTATAATGGCACTGCACAAACCAACACATGCCCCAAGCAGAATAATTTTTAGATAAAATATTGGAGGAACAAACAGACTCTTCACCCACTTCTATTGAGTAGGCTGTGTGTGCATGTGCTTGTGTGTTGAGGGCTTAAGGGGAAGAGTGTAAGGAATTTCTTGGAAAAAAAGCTGAAGACACTAAGATGGAATAAAGGCCAGTTTGAGAGACCACAGTTAAGCTTCAAATTCTAGCCCTGATGATCACTAGCTATGTGATCTCAGACAAGTCCCTTGGTTTCTCTTGGCCACAGCTCAGCCTTATAAAAAATTAAATGAAAAAATAATCCCCATCTATGAGGTCTGTCGGGAAAAATTCAGCCATTGTTAATATAACAAGAATGGTTTGCATGCCATAGACGTGACCTGGTAGCCAAGAAGAGTGGACTGGAATGTGCATATATGAACAATGATGACTTCACTGTATTAGTCAGTGGGGGTGGTAGTTGCTGTTGAGTGAGCATGTGTACTGTGTGGTTCTCACATTCAAATAACTTAATGAGCAGAGCAACAAATCTGTATTTAATTGTGCATTAACTTGAACATTCCACCCCACAAACTATTCAGATGACTCAGAAGGCTGCAGCTATGGGCTACTGGTGATTGGCAGCTTCATCAAGACAATACGCCCACTCATACATCATGTCTCATGCAGAGTTTTTCGTGAAATATCAAATTACCCAGGTGACTCACCCCCCTGTACCCCAGATTTGGTGCCCCATGACTTCTGGCTTTTCCCAAAACTAAAATCACCTTTGAAAGGGGAGATATTTCAGACTGTTGATGAGATTCAGGAAAACACAATGAGGTAGCTGATAGCAACTGGGAGAACTGTGTGAAGTCTCAGGATGCCTACTTTGAAGGGGACTGAGTCATCATTGTCTTATGTACAATGTTTCTTGCATCTTCTTCAATAAATGGCTCTATTTTTCATAGCACATGGCTGGATACTTTCTGGACAGGCCTGTGTGTGCGCGCGCGCGCGCGCGCGCGCGTGTGTGTGTGTGTGTGTGTGTGTAACACCCCATGCTCTCAGTTTAGATAATTACTTCAATGGCATCCACATAGTAGAGACCATGCCAGGGCCAAGTGTTCTACATGGGTCTACTCATTTCTCATACTTATCACCAAGGACTAGTGATTCTTCATCCTGATCAGAGTTCAGCAATAGGTACCAAATGTTTTAAAAATAGGTATCCTTTACACCCTGTAATTCCACCTTAAGAAATCCATACTAACAATAAAATGAGTATACAAAAGCTGTATATACATTCATGTTCCACATCATGCTGTTGATAATACTTGAGTTAAAATAGAGGGATACCCCTTCAAACTGAACAAAAGTATTAGCAAAAAACACCTCACAACTAATGTCATTTTTTTCTTTTAAAAATTTTTATTGCTTTTCTATTACAGTTGTCTCAATTTCCCCCCAGTGCTCTCACCTGCCCTACCCACCCTACCCCTCAGTCAGTTCCTACCCTGTTGTCCATAACTATCAGTCCTTTATACATGTTCCTTCACTGAACCCTTTCCCTTCTTTCCCCCATTGTCTCCCTCCCCCTCCACCCTGGTAATTATCAGTTTGCTCTTTATTTCCATGTATCTGGTTCTATTTTGCTCATCTATTTGTTTTGTTGATTAGGTTCCACTTATAGGTGAGATCACCTGGCTTTTTTTAAGATTTTATTTTAATTGTTGTTCAAGTACAGTCTTCTGTCTTATATTCCCATCCCAGCCCACCCACCCATCCTTCCCCACCTCCCTCCCATTTCCACCTACCCTAGTTTTTGTCCAAGTGTCCTTTGTACTTGTTCCTGTAAACCCTTCCCCTTTTCCCCTGAAATTCCCCTGAAATTCCCTCCCCTCTCCCCTCTGGTCACTGTCAGCCTATTCTCTATTTCAGTGTTTTTGGTTATATTTTGCTTGTTTGTTTGTTTTGTTGTTTAGGTTCCTGTTAAAGGTGAGATCATATGGTATTTGTCTTTCACCACCTGGCTTATTTCACTCAGCATAATGCTTTCCAGTTCCACCCATGCTGTGGCAAAGGGTAGGAGCTCCTTCTTTCTTTCTGCTGCATAAAATTCCATGATGTAAATGTACCATAGTTTTTTTGATCCATGTTCACAGTAGCACAATTTACAATTGCCACCTAGCTTATTTCGCTTAGCATAATAATCTACAGTTCCATCCATGCTGCCACAAAAAGTAAGAATTCCTTCTGTTTTACTGCTCCATGGTATTCAACTGTGTATATGTACCACAGCTTTTTTTATCCACTCATTTATTGATGGATACTTAGGCGTGTTTCCAGCATTTGGCTATTGCAAATAATGCTGCTATGAGCATTGGGGTGCATAGGTTCTTTTGAATTGATGCTTCAGGATTCCTAGGGTACAATCCCAGCATTGGGATTGCTGCATTAAAAGGAAGTTCCACTGTACTTGAACAACAATTAAAATAAATATAAAAAAATAAATAAATAAATACTTGTACATGGAAAAAAAAGAAAGGGAGTGTCATCTTTATTTTTTTTTTAGAAAATTCCATACTGTTTTCCACAGTGGCTGCACCAGTCTGCATTCCCACCAACAGTATACTAGGGTTCCCTTTTTTACACATTCTTGCCAGCACTTGTTTGTTGATTTGTTTATGATGGCCATTCTGACTGGTGTGAAATGGTATCTCATTGAGGGTTTAATTTGCATCTGTCTGATGGCTATTGATGCTGAGAATCCTTTCATATGTCTCTGGACCTTCTGTATGTACTCTTTGGAGAAGTGTATGTTCAGGTCCTTTGCCTATTTTTTAATGGGATTGTTTGTCTTCCTGGCATTGAGTCTTATGAGTTCTTTATATATTTTGGAGATCAAACCTTTCTCTAATGTATTGTTGGCAAATATGTTTTCCCATAGGGTTGGTTCCCTTTTCATTTTTGAAAGTTGAACACTTTTATTGTTTATGCTATTACAGAGGTCCTAATTTTCCCCTTTTCTTCCCTTCCCCCAGCCCAACCCCTATTCCCATAGTCAATCCCCACACCATTGTCCATGTGTGTGGATCACATGCATTTATGTTCTTTATCTAATCCTTTCCCCTTCTTTCAACCAGTCTCTACCTCCCCCTAACAGCTGTCAGACTGTTCTATGTTTCTGTGCCACTGATTATATTTTGCTCCTTAGTTTATTTGTTTATTAGATTTCAGTTATAAGTGAGATTATATCTTATACAGATGGCCCATAGACATATGAAAAAATGCCCAACATCACTAGCCACCCAAGAGATGCAGATTAAAACCACAATGAGATACCACTTCACACCTGCCAAAATTGCTATCATTAATAAATCAACAAACAACAAATACTGGAGAGGATGTAGAGGAAAGGGAACCCTAGTATACATGGTTGGTGGAAATACACACTGGTACAGCCACTTGGAAAATAGTATGGAATTTCTTCAAAAAATTAAAAATGGAACTGCCAGCCCTGGCTGGCATACCTCAGTGGATTGAGCGTGGGCTGCGAACCAAAGCATCGCAGGTTCGACTCCCAGTCAGGGCACATGCCTGGGTTGCAGGCCATAGCCCCCAGCAACCGCACATTGATGTTTCTCTCTCTCTCTTTCTCCTTCCATTCCCTCTCTAAAAATAAATAAATAAATAAAAATCTAGTTTAAAAAAATAAAAAAATGGAACTGCCTTTTGATCTAGCAATTCCACTTAGAAATATATCCAAAGAATACCAAAACAACAATTCAGAAGAATATGTACACCCCTATGTTCATGGCGGCATTATTTACAATAGCCAAGTGCTCAAAACAGCCTAAGTGCCCATCAATAAATGAGTGGACCAGAAAAGCCATGGTACACTTACACAATGGAATATTATGCAGCAGTAAAAAGAAGAAATTCTTACTTTTTGCAACAGCATGGATGGAACTAGATATTATTATGCTAAGTGAAATAAGCCAGTCAATGAAAGATAAATATAACTAATGTTACTAATGTTACTTTTAATGGTGAAAGACTGCAAGCTTTGTCCTAACTATTAGGGGAAAGACAAAAATGTCCACTCTAAGTCCCTTCTCTCAACAATACACTAGCGATTCTAGCAATTAGGCAAAACAACTTTTTAAAGTCATCAAGATTGGAAATAAATGTGTAAAACAATCTCTAATCACAGGTGACATGATTTTGTATGTTGAAATTTCTAAAGAATATACAAAAAAAACAGAAATATTAAATGATTTTGGCAAGGTTTCAGGATGTAAGATCAATATAAAACAATCAATTGTATTTCTATCCATAGCAATGAACGACTTTAAAATAAAATTAAGAAAACAATTTCATTTACAATAATTTTTAAAAATTGAAAAATTTTTGCCCCAGACCTTGGGGGTAAACTCTTGATGTGAAGTTTTTCTACAATTTTAATAGCAACTTTCCAGTCTTTTTCCTTGTGTTTCCTAATGACTTCTTTTGTGCCTTTGCAAGAAGACTCAAAGACTTCATGAAAATATTTTTGGTGTGTTCTTTTTAAGATGTTTGTAAATTGTTCACCCTTGCTCCTACTTCACTCTTACTCATACACTTAAAGGAAAACCTATAGAACTGCCTAGGCATATTTTTCTGTTTTATGTCTTTTATTTTACTTTATTTTTTGTAGATTTTAATGTTTTGTTGTTTATGCTATTACAGTTGTCTCAATATTTCCC
Source organism: Tonatia bakeri (assembly GCA_004024845.1). NCBI lineage: Eukaryota > Metazoa > Chordata > Mammalia > Chiroptera > Phyllostomidae > Tonatia > Tonatia bakeri. The sequence continues at coordinate 13,665 of PVIA01008881.1, read as the reverse complement.
CCTTTCCCCTCCTCCACCCAGCCTGCCTGACTTCCATAGTCAATCCCCACACCATTGTCCATGTCCATGGGTCCTTCTTATATGTTCTCCGACTAAGCCCTTTACTGTGTAGGTTTTAGTATTTGAAATAAAATCATCTCATGTATCCTGCCTTTTCACAGAGGACATCGTACTATCACAAGATTTTTTAAAATGAAGTACTGATGTTGGTTATTTGAAAACTATGTGAACCTAAGGGTGGGTGCGGCAAAGTGACAAATTAACTATCTAAAAACACTCATGGACAGCTGTCTATTGCATCTTGCTATTAAGCTGGTCCTGCTCATGGATGCTCATAGACCAAGAAATCTAGAAGATAAGAGCTGTAATATAATGCAGTAAAGATAACTTTGATATGGAAATCAGAAAATGTCATTTTACTGCCAAATTGTTCTAAGCTAACCTTGATATAACAAAAAGGACATTGCACTAGAGTCAGAAAACCTGCATTCAAAGTCTGAGCAATCCCACCAATGAGCTGTATTTACCTTCGGAAATTCTTTTTTCTAGGCCCCATTTCCTTACTCTGTAATATGAGAAGTTAAACTCAATCTGTTATATCTCTAAGACAGTATAATTTTATTATTCTCTTCTGGTCTTTCTGAGCAGTTACACTAATAGCCACAGATAAGACTCAGTAAGACATTGTGTGGATGACAATGAAGTGGTTGGGTAGAGTGATAGATGAGTACATGCATAATTACCAGCTCTAGTCTCCATCTTGTAAGGAAAATGATCTTGATGCTTTCACCTCCTTTCTTGGTGAGATTCTTCAGAATCAAGAATTCCTAGACAGCTGATCAATACAGTACCTAATATAAAAAAGTGTCTGGATACTTTGTGAATCTTAGTGCCGGACAGATCTGGGTCCAAATTCTGATTCTGCCACATTCTTGCTGTATGATGTTAGGAAGTTTTGTTTACATCTTTGAACTTCACCTGTTAAATGGTGATCAAAATCATACCATTTTTGTATTTTGCAGGATTTTCAACAAGGTAATGGTGGTACCTTGACTGGAATATCATGGGTAAATGAGGTATTTTTCTTTGTGCCTTTCATGTAGGGGGTGGAATGACTTAGAGAACACTAGAACCTTATCAATTTGTCCCCAGGAAGTCCATCAGCAGCAGAAATCAGAAGGTCACACAGAAAAGTAGCACCAAATTTACCCTCATTTACACCTTCATCATGAAGAATAGCAAAACCTTCATTAGGGAAAAGCCAGAACTGTTAATGAAAAAAACCCTTGAGATTTACAATTTAAGAAGCTTTCCAGGAGTCTGGATTGGTTTCATATCTCTCTACTCCAGGGTTACCAATACATGAACTATTCTGAATAAGTCCTTGGATATGGTCTCTGTAAGAAACCCAGGAGGGTTAGTGACTCCTTAAATTTCTTTCTTTGATTCTACTTCATCTTAGAGGCTAGAGCTTTGGTTCCTGATGCCCAAAGATTGTGTTACCAGAAGAAAATCACAAGCCACCACTGGTTGAAGCTCATTATGTTTCTGGGTGTTTAGCAAGAGATGTTTAGTATCCAGAAAATAAATAACCCAACAAGGAGATGTTTCAGGAGCTAGCAATCCAGTATTATAAAACTACAAACCAAGTACTCTTCAATTACCAAAGAACACCTGGGAACATGAAAGCTTGACTAGGCTACCAAGGCACCAGTTCCCACCCCCTCTATAGCACCATCAGATCCTAAATGTAATGAAGCTACATTGCTTGCTCTCTCTCTATTTCTTGCTGTTCACCCTAGACTGAACCATCATGGACTGAAGAGAGCAGAAAATGGAATTGGATAGTGACCAGCCTACTCATTTGTTCATTAAGCTACCAATTATAGTGATTCAAGCAATCGCTACATTGGGAGCCCCTTGAATGTAAGCATCATATTTGTCTTGGTCTGTGTCTTTCATAGAGGAACACTAAATATTCATTGAATAGATGAAAGATGGATGGAAGGAAGGATTGATAGATAGAAAGATAGATGGATAAATAGATGGATGGTGAATAGATGAGTGAATGGCATGCTCAGAAAAGAAAGACAAAAAACTAGTAACCCTAAGTTTTAGTTCTTCCAGTTAAACAAGTTCTTTTTCTTTGCTGCTCATTGTCTGTGCATAACAAGGCCTTGCCAACTCAAATCCTCATTGATTTAAAAGAAGTTCATAATTGATTTTTGATAGCCTCTGGTAGTGCTTATCAGCCCTGGTTCAGGAGTTTATCACTAGATTCTCTCTTGCCATCTTCTGAACCTGCTGAGTTATTGGAATGACATAGGAGGAGAGCTCTTTATGGATGGAGGCAACACAGCATAGTGTGAAGAACATGGGCTGTGAACAAGCTTGACAAGACTGAATTGCAGTCTCAGTTCTGTTATTGCATCTATGAAGCCTTGGACAAGTAAAGTCTTCTTTCTGAATAAAATGGGTAAATGAAGGCCAGAATTGAAAAGTTCAAAAAGGACTCATGGACATGCACCACAGTGTGGTGATTGAAGGAGAGAGAGGGATATACAGGAATTAAATGATAATGGAAAAAATACAATTAATTTTTTTCACAATAAAGCTTTTTAAAAAAAGACAGTTAAGGCCAGCCAAAGGATATAATATACTCTCAATTTTTAAGTACACATATTTCATTGGTGAACAAAGAATTGTCTTTCTTGTAGGTGGTGTGGAGCTTGGGACTCTGTGGTCAAGGTTAGGAGGTTGGGGGCTTTTTTGTCAAAACACAAAAATCTTGTGCCTCTGAATGCTGCTCTTTTTCCACTATTGAAAGATATAACCTCTGATCCTTCTAGGCTAGAAATAAATAGAAAAAGAAAAAGAATACTGATCTAAGTTTCTTTAAAAACTACTAGGTGATAAACACTACAACATGTTATATATTTAATTTGAAGAACACCAAATTAAAAATTAGCCATAATCCCTCAAATTAAAAATTTAATAAATGGTGAAAGAAGCCCTCCTCCATATCCTATTTCACTATAATAACACTTATCATCATCATAGGTACTATATATTTGTGCAGTTATCTTTATGTATTTGCCTTTCTAATTTCTACAGTCAAGTTCCAAAAGTGAGATTGGTCAAATTAAAGGCTATAAACATTTTCTAATGTCTGTTACTTTATGAAATTCACACTTCCACCCTGAGAGGTATATGTATATATCCACATTTAAGGGAGAAAAACAAGCTATGATGATGAAGTGACTTATTTAATGATACAGAGTAAGTCAGTAATGAGCCAACGTTTAAACATAGGCCTATCTGAATTCCAGACTTCTCCATTCTTTCCACTGTATCATAACCTTTTATGAGAGAAGAGAAGATGAAACCACAACTCTGACATAGTGGCAGGGGAAGGGAGAAATTGTTAAACTTCTAAAAGTTTAAAACATACTTGATTTAGACCCAATTCAAGTCCTACCATTTCCATTTACTATAACCAAACACTTGATGTATGATTATCCCCATTTCCTAACTGTGTGAGCTTGTACAAATAATTTTACTTCTCTGAACCTCAGATTCTCACCTGCAACAATGAGGATTAGTGATGCTTGGCCTGTCCTACAGAATGGTTGTAACTTTCAAGTAAGTTCCTATATGAAAAACTTCTTTTTTTTAATAATTTTTTTAAAAATTTTATTTATTTATTTTTAGAGAGGGAAGGGAGGGAGAAAGAGAGAGAGAGAGAGACATCAATGTGCGGTTGCTGCGGGCTGTGGCCTGCAACCCAGGCAGGCATGTGCCCTGACTGGGAATCGAACCTGCGATGCTTTGATTCACAGCCCGCGCTCAATCCACTGAGCTACGCCAGCCAGGGCGAAAAACTTTTTAAACTGTAATGTGCTTTACACACTTGAAACCTATTCATAACTGGAACTTCTTATAACAGTCTGACAAATAATGCCTTGTGTTTTGCTAGTGCCCACAATGTAGAAGAAGTCCCTGAAATAAGCTGAAATTAATGTTTCCATTTTACAAATAAGAAAACTGAGATTTGAAGAGATAATATGACTTAGATTCATTTTATTCCATAGCTTATAGTGCACAAGACTAATCTAGATCTGAAGTTTTTTATTTATTTTTTATTTTAAAGTATTTTTATTGATTATACTATTACAGTTTTCCCAATTTTATTCCCCCTCTGCCCTGCACCCCCAACCCTTCAACATTCTCCCCTTAATTTATGTCCATGGGTTGTACATAGAAGTTCTTTGAGTTTGCTGTTTCCTATACCATTCTTTAACTCTCCTCACCTATTTTATGCTTACTAATTAGGCTTCTTTTTCCTTGTACCTTTCCCCCCATTACTCCCTTCCCCCTCCACACTGAAATCCCTCCATGTGGTGTTCATCTCTCTGATTCTGTTCCTGTTCCAGTTGTTTGCTTAGTTTTTGTTTTCATTGTTTTTCTTTTCTTTTAGGTTCATTTGTTGATAGTTGTGAGTTTGTTGTCATTTTATTGTTCATATTTTTGATCTTCTTTTTCTTAGATAAGTCCCTTTAACATTTCATATAATAATGGCTTGGTGTTGATGAACTCCTTTAACTTGACCTTATCTGGGAAGCACTTTATCTGCCCTTCCATTCTAAATGAAAGCTTTGCTGGATAGAGTCATCTTGGATGTAGGTCCTAGCCTTTCACGACTTCAAATACTTCTTTCCATCCTCTTCTTGCCTGCAAGGTTTCTTTTGAGAAATCAGCTGAAAGCCTTATGGGAAGTCCTTTGTAGGTAACTATATCCTTTTCTCTTGCTGCTTCTAGGTTTCTCTCTTTATCTTTAATGTTGGGTAACTTAATGGTGATGTGCCTTGGTTTGCTCCTCTTTGGGTCCTACTTCTTTGGGACTCTCTGGGCTTCCTGGACTTCCTGGATGTCTATTTCCTTTGCCAGATTGGGGAAGTTTTCCTTCATTATTTGTTTGAATAAGTTTTCAATTTCTTGCTGTTGTTCTCCTTCTGGCACCCCTATAATTCAGATATTGGAAAGTTTCAGGTTGTACCAGAGGTTTGTAAATCTCTCTTCATTTTTTTTTGAAATCTTGTTTCTTCATTCTATTCCAGTTGGATGTTTATTTTTCTCTTTTGTTCCAAATTGTTGCTTTTTGTCCTGGTTTCCTTCCTGTCACTGCTGGTTCCCAGAATATTTTGCCTTTTTTCAATTTGGGTATCTTTCATTTGTTTTTGTTTTTTTTTTTTTTTTTTTTTTTTTTTTTTTTTTTTTTTTTTTTTTTTTTTTTTCATTTCTTGACCAAGCTCAATCAGTGCTGTGAGCATTTTGATTACCAGGGCTTCAAATTCTCCATCAGATAGGTTGGCTGTTTCCTCATCACTTAGCTCTCTTTCTGAGGTTTTGCTCTCTTCTTTCATTTGGGCCATATTTCTTTGTCTTGGCATACCAGTCTGGTTGTTCTGGTAGACTTTTGCTTTAATTCCCTGGTTTTTGGAGTTCCATGCAGTTTGATTTTCTGGTTGTTTATTGATTTTAGATTGGTTGTTATCCTCCTTGTGGTTATGCAAGGAAGTGAAGGGTTTCTACCTATGCCTCCATCTTGGAACTCCTAGATCTGAAGTTTTTAAACTGGGTTTCTGATTCCGAGAGCAACTTCCTCAAAATTAGATTGAAATTTGAAAACTACATCTCAAATATCTTATAAAAGCAGAACATATGCTAGCTAAAATGTGTTTTATGCCAAGTTTTAATACATTTGAGATGCCAACACATGAGGCTGGTTTTCTTCTGGGTAACCTTATTTTTGTTCAGATCTCATAATAACCAACAGCCTCTACACATTTCAAACCCCTTGCAAGTACAGCATTGATTCAGAAAGTTGGAGTTCAACACTTGCCCTTTTTGAATTCAGACCTCTGCATATCTGCTCATATCAGAGTCTAACAGTTTACCCTATTTATCAGTACAAATGAAGATTTTCATAAAATTGTGAAACCAGAGTTGGGTGCTGAAACTGTTATCACTAAGCTAAGTTTAAAATGTCTGCTTGTTTTATTATTTACTTTGACTGACTTTGTAAGTAAATTTTATTTCATATATGAGTCCAATCATATCAGTTTTCTCTTCATAACCATCCAAAGACTTCCCATCTCACTTAGAGCAATGGGAGTCTTTACTATGACCTACAAATCTTCCCCCTCTCTTGACCTCTCCAAACTTCTCTCTTAGCACTTCTCCAACCACGGTGACCTCCTCAGTGTCCCTAGAAAACAAGAGACTTTTCCCTGCCTCAGGACCTCTGCACAGGATATTCTTCTTCCTGGAATTCTCTTCCTCTAGAAATAAGCACTTATACCTCTTTCAAGGTTTTACTTAAAAAAAATCTTCTTTTCAATTAGGCCTTCCCTGATCATCCTGTTAAATGTTTCACAATTCTCCAAGAATTATCCATTTTCCTTCCAGTCTTAATTTTTCCATAGCACTCATCAGTATTTGAAATATTATACATTTCACTATTTTACTCTACTTTAATGTAATTTGCAAAAGAGTATGGGATTTTTGTCTGTCTTATTTATTTATCTCTGCATCCCTAACAACTAAAACAATGCCAGACACACAGTAAGTGCTCAATACCTATTTGTTGAATAAATGAACAAATAAATTTATATAAAATACACTTAAAACTAATAAAATATTATTTTATCTACATATAGTAAGATTCCATGTAAGATTTCATTTCAACATAAAAGATAGACCCACTAAAAATAGTGTAAAGGCTATTGTTGATGAAGTCCCAAGTTTTTATATCACAGAATGGGAAAAGAAAACCCAGAAGGAAAGAGTCTCATAAAAGCCCCATATTGAATGAACAAGCTTCATCTTCTTTCTTTTACAAGTTCAATTTGTTTTATTTATACCATGTTACTTCCAAAATTCTCTGTTAAGAGGAAATCAGGAGACCAGGGTCTCCAAAAGAAGACATATTCATACATATGAGGGATAAGAAATGAGGGCCAAATCAGATGCCACAGAAAACTAGGCAGAGTCAATAGCAAGAACTCCAGGAAATTACTGGGCTTAAGGTTGCCAGGTGAAAGGTTGAGATTTGGAGGAAAGATGAGGTGATGAGTTGGTAGCCAATGGAATCCTAGAGACACAGGGTAGATGATCTCATTTGGCAAGACTCTCAAGGCAACATCTATAGATGGCCATCTTTGGGGCAACTGCAATTGGGACTTGCTTCCAAATCTCCTCTGGCAATATGCTGGCTTCTGTGCTTTCTAGATCACTTCCAAGCTGTGTTGATATAATCAATGACTCTCAGGCCTAAAGGTCTGGAAAGGCCCTTCTAAGATTATCTAGCTTAATAACCTTATTTTATATGTACTGAGGCTCATCAAGGAAAAGGGGCTTAACTTGAAGTCATTCAACCAGGATAAAGCAGTGCTATGACTATAGTCATAATCTCTTACCCCACAGCAAAATACCCTTTCCACTAGTATCACAGGAACTCATGGAGAGCAAATACTGGGTAATCAAGTCCAACCTCACCATATCCATTTGATATTTGAATCACCATGAAAGGAGGATCCCATCTCTCTCTGGATATTTCCAATGATGGAATATCATTCCATCTCAATACAGGCTAGTTATTTCACGTGCAGTGGTGAGATTTAGAAAAGGTTATTATTTGCCCTCATAATCAACATTTCCATGGGTTACCCATCATATCCCTGGGGCCACACATACCCCATCTGCTCCTTCTCACCTAGGATGGCTCTTCAGAGGCCTGAGAGTGGAACTCACACCCCACTGAGTCTTCCATACTCCAATCTAAGCACTTCTAATTTTTAGCTATTTTAATAAGACCTTGGTTTCAGATCCCTCCCCAATCTCTGCCCTCTTCTATGTACATGCTCTTATTTTCTTTGCTGTCATTCTTAAAGTGTAGAAAAACCCTAGATCTGAGCATAGCCTTCCAAAAGAGTTTGAACAGGGCAGAGGACTTTCTCTCTCTGTCTAAGTTTACATGTCTTCTGCATTTCAAGAGTGCCTTGGCTTTGGAGACTGCCATAACTTATTATCTCTACATGAACAACTAGAATGCCTAACTATCCTTCATGAGAATTTGTCTAACTTCTGGTTTTCAGTCAGGCAAAAAAAGGAACTTTGAAGTTGTCATTCCCATTCACACTAGAAAAAAAAAAGTTGAAAAATCCCTTTATTTAGTACATCAGAAAAATGAGATCACAAGGAAAGTCCTAATAATTGTAGATATAGGCAGAAGGATACCAGAAATTAACTGCAGCCTATCCAGGCAAAAGCCTAGGAGCAGAAAAACTTATAAGAACCAATACCTGGGTAGGAAAACCTAATCTGTAATTGATGAATTGCTGGAAGTTTAATGAAGACCAGCTTGACAGTTAAAACCTCTAGAAGAGCCAAGTCTTAGAAGGACTCTTACACTTTTTAAAGTTTCACCAAAGAAGCCTATGAGATTTTCCTTAGAAAAATCCTATGGCATGTCCAGCAAGAGAGGGGAAAGTAACAATTTGGGCGGGGGAGAAGCCGGGAACATTATGTTCTTAAAAAGGCCTATCCTCAAGGGAACCTATTTAACCTACTTGGCTAAATAAATATTAGAGCAGAGATAAATAAGATGGAGTCTAAAAAATACAGAATAGGAATGAAACCAAGAGCCAATTCTCTGAATAGACAAATAAAATTGACAAACCTTTAACAGAATAGGAATGAAACCAAGAGCCAATTCTCTGAATAGATAAATAAAATTGACAAACCTTTAACCAGACACATCAAGAAAAAAAGAGAGGGGGTCCAAATAAGTAAAATCAGAAATCAAAGAGGGGAAATAACCAATGACAACACAGAAATACAAAGGGTTAGCATAATATATTATGAACAACTATATGCTAACAGATGGGACAACCTGGAAGAAATGTATAAATTTCTAGAAACATATAATCTCCCAAAACTTAATCAAGAAGAAACTGGAAGTCTGTACAGACCAATTGCAACTAATGAAGTTAAAGTACTATTTAAAAAACTTCCAACAAACAAAAGTCCTAGACTGGATGACTTTACTGGTGAATTTTACCAAACATTCAAAAGTGAACAAACTGAACCACCAAGGAAAATAGGACAGAGTCATACATAGAGAGCAGGATGACAGATAAGGTAGAAGGATTGAGCAAAAAGGAAAAAGGACTTATGCACATGGACAACAGTGTGGTGATTGTGGGGTCAGGAGGATAAGGGGACTAAATGGTAATGGAAAAAATATAGTAAAAAATAAAACTAAAAAAATGTCTACTGCAATTGAAAAATTTAAAAAAAGATATGGTACATGTATACAATGGAATATAACTCAGCCAAAAAAGATGAAACATTGCCATTTGTGTCAACATGTATGGGTCTTGAGAGTATTATGCTAAGTAAAATAGGTTAATGGAAATGGACAAGAACAGTATTATTCCACACACATGTTAGATATTAAACAAGAAACAGCAAACAAAAAAAAACAAACAGACTCATAAATACAGAGAATGAAATGGTGCTGGCAGAAGGGAAGGGTCATGGGGAATAAATGAAAAGGGTAAAGGGGGTCAAATACATGGTGAAGAAAGGAGAAAGAGACTAGGGTTTGGAATGGTAACCATACAATACAGGATACAAATGTTGTATTATAAAATTGTACATCTAAAATTTATGTACTGTTACTAGCCAATGTTACCCCAACAAATTTAATTTACAAAATAAATAAAATAATATGCTTAATTAAAATCACAGAAGGCAGAAAAAGAGTGAACATCGAAACAAGAAAATGTACAGCAATGAATAGAGAAATAACAACACATGGTAGATATTAATATAAAAATACCAATAATCACTTTAAATGTCAATGGTCTAAATACACCATTTTAAAAGCAGGGCTGTCACAGTGCATGAAATAAACAAGACTCAACTACATATTTCTATAAGAAACCCACTTGAAATGTAAAGACACAGTAAGTCAATGGAGAAAGATATAGCATAATAACACTAACAAAAAGAAATTTGGAGTAGCTATATTAATTTCAGACAAACCAGATTTTAAAGCAAGGGAAATTTGGGGGGATAAAGGGAGATACCAGATGACAATAAAAGGCTCAATTCTTCAAGAAGGCATAAGAATCCTTAATTTATATGGCCAAGATGGAGACATAGGAAGATACACTTTGCCTCCTCACACAACCAAAAGAAGGACAACAACAAATTTTAAAAAAATGACAAAAAACACAATTGCCAGAAAAGCAAGCTGTATGGAAATCCAACAACCAAGGAGTTTAAGAAACATTCACCCAGAATAGAAAGAGGAACACAGACAGGCAGCCAAGGAGGAGAGGACGCACAGCAAGGTGGCAACTGGAGGACTAGGGAGGCAAGGTGGTGGTTGGCAGACCAGGCAGTCCCACATTTCTGCGTGTATATTTTGGGAAGATCAAATGGGGAGTGAGACAGACTGCACAACCCAGGATTTCAGTACAGGGAAATAAAGCCTCAAAACCTCTGGCTGTGAAAACCTGTGGTGGTTGTGGCAGCAAGAGGAACTCCCAGCCTCACAGGAGAGTTTTTTGGAGAGACCCACAGGGTCCTAGAATGTATACAAGCACACCCATCCAGGAATCAGCACCAGAAGGGCCCAATTTGCCTGTGGGTGGCAGAAGTGACTCAATATGGGTCAAGAGCCAAGCAAGAGGCATTGTTCCCTCTCAGACCCCTCCCCCACATACAGCTCCACAGCACAGCGAAGTGGGTTGCCCCACCTTGGAAAATACCCAAGGCTCCACCCCTTACTACATAACAGGTGAACCAAGACAAAAAAATATATATGGCCCAAATAAAAGAACAGATCAAAGCTCCAAAAACAGAACTAAGGGATGAAGACATAATCAACCTATTAGATGGAGGGTTCAAAACATTGGTAATCAGGATGCTCACAGAATTGGTTGAGTATGGTTGCAAAATAGAGGGAAAAGTGAATGTTATGCAAAATGAAATAAAAAAAATATACACTGGAGACCAACAGTGAAGGGAAACAACCTAGGACTCAAATCAATGATTTGGAGCAGAAGGAAGAAATATACATTCAACCAGAGCAGAATGAAGAATCTAGAATTCAAAAAAAAAATGAGGAGAGGCTTAGGAACCTCTTGGGCAACCTTAAATGTCCAACATCCAAATTATACAGTTGCCACAAGAAGAAGAGGAAGACCAAGAAATTGAAAACTTATTTGTAAAAATATGAAGGCAAACTTCCTCAATTTGGCAAAGGAAATAGACATCCAGGAAGTCCAGGAAGCCCAGAGAGTCCCAAAAAGGTTGGAACCAAGGAAGCACACACCAAGGCACATCATAATTATATTACCCAAGATTAAAGATCAGGAGAGAATCTTAAAAGCTGCAAGAGAAAAGGAGACAGTTACCTACAATGGAGTTCCCATAAAGCTATCAGCTGATTTTTCAAAAGAAGCCTTACTGGCAAGAAGGGGCTGGAAAGACATATTAAAAGTCATAAAAAGCAAGTACTTACATCTAAGATTACTCTATCCAGCAAATTTATCATTTTGAATGGAAGGGCAGATAAAGTACTTCCCAGATAAGGTCAAGTTAAAAGAGTTCATGATCACCAAGCCCTTATTATATGAAATGCTAAAGAGTGTTATATAAGAAAAAGAGATCAAAAGTACGAACAGTAAAATGACAAACTCAAGACAACTATCAACATCTGAATGTAAAAAACAAAAACAAAAGCAAACAACTAGAACAGGAACAGAATCACAGAAATGGAGCTCACATGGAGGGTTAACAGCAGGGATGGGGAGGGGAGAATGGGGGAAAATGTACAGGAAATAAGTAGCATAAATGGTAGGTACAAAATAGGGGAAGGTTAAGAGTACTATAGGAAATGGAAAAGCCAAAGAACTTCTATATACAACCCATGGACATCAACTAAAGGGGCGGGTGTGGAATGATGGTGGGAAGGGTGGTGCAGGGCAGAGCAGAATAAAGGGGAGAGAAAATGGGGCAACTGTAATAACACAATCAGTGAAATATATTTTTCAAAAAAGATTCATTAATTTCTATGTGTCTAACCATCAAAATACAGGTACAAAGAGAAAAAGATGAATGAATAACCTAAACCTACACCAACAAAAACTCAAGGAATAACAACGAAGACAGCCTAGAGAAACTAGAAGAAAGGAAATAACCAAGATCAAAGCAGAGTTAAATGACATAGAGACTAAATGCACAATTCTAAGGATCAATGAGCCCAGGAGCTGGTTCTTTGAAAAGATAAACAAAATCAACAAGCCTTTCAGCAGGCTAATCAAGAGAAAAAGAGAGGATCAACAAAACCACAATCAGAAATGAAAGAGGAGAGATTACAACTGATACCACAGAAATAGAAAGGATTGTGAGAAATTATGATGAAGAACTATCTGCCAAGAAGTCTGACAACCTAGATGAAATGGACAAATTTCTAGAAAAATATAATCTCCCAAAACTCAATAAAGAAGCAGAAAGCCTGAACAAAACAATAACACCTGATGAAATTGAAACAGTAATTAAATAGCTTCTGACACACAAAAGCCCTGGACCAGATGGTTTCACAGGAGAATTTTAGAAAGCATTTAAGGGAGAGCTAACCCCCATCCTCCACAGATTATTGCAAAAAATTCAAGAAGATGGAAGACTCCCAAACTCTTTTTATGAAGCCAACATCATCCTAATCCCAAAACCAGATAAAGACATAACAAAGAAAGAAAACTTCAGTCCAATGTGGCTGATGAATATAGATGCTAAAATCCTCAACAAAATACTGGCAAACACATCCAGCAACACATTAAAAAGATCATACTCCATGACCAAGTGGGATTTATCCCAGGGATGCAAGAATAGTACAATATTCACAAATCAATGAACATAATACACCACATAAACAAAACAAAAGACAAAAATCACATGATCATATCAATAGATGTGGAAAAACCATTTGACAAGGTACAGCACCCATTTATGATAAAAACACTAAGCAAAGTTGGAATAAAGGGAGCATTCCCCAACATAATAAATGTCATATATGAGAGACCTACAGCCAAAATCATACTCAATGCACAAAAACTTAGAGCTTTCCCACTAAGATGATAAACAAGACAAGGATGCCCACTTTCACCACTCCTATTCAACGTAGTACTGGAAATCCTACCCATGGTAATCAGACAAGAAAAAGAAATAAAACGCATCCAAAGTGGAAAGGAGGAAACAAAACCATCACTATTTGCAGAAGACATTATACTGTGCATAGAAAATCCTATAGAGTCTACCAAAAAACTACTTGACCTAATAAATGAATTTGGCAAAAGAGCCAGATACAAAGTCAATACTCAGAAATCAAAGGTATTTTTGTATACCAACAATGAAACATCAGAAGCAGAAATCAGGAAAAAAATCCCATTTGCTATAGCAACAAGAAATATAAAGTACCTAGGAATAAACATGACCAAGGAGGTGAAAGACCTGTACTCAGAAAACTATACAACACCGAAGAAAGAAATTAAGGAAGACACAAACAAATGGAAGCATGTGCCATGCTCATGG